>JAODUH010009997.1:0-29806 GCA_027564835.1 Typhlichthys subterraneus
AAAGAATGGAGAAATGGTTAAAATCTATTAAGCTTCAGTCCCTCAATGCCGGCAAAAGCGAAACCCCGGACACCCAGACTCGGCCCTACCCCCCCAGATACACGTCCATAGCCGGAAAAATTGAACTGAGAAATTCCATGAAATTCCAGAAATGTCAATTCCGAAAAAGAAATAGGTTTATTTAGCAACATTGCTTGGAGAATTTACTTTCCTCTAACACAAACACACACGCGCACACATGCACACATGCATACACAAACTAATTCACTTCAGACAAAGCTATGCCAACATGCACCCTCCCCACAAACCACCTGTTTGTTATCTGCCTTGTGACACAAACGGATGTGGGTTCCTTTTCTCTAAACAAAACAATGTATTTACGAAGATACAAAATAGACGTGGCAAACGGGAGAATGTACTACTAATGATCAGATCTGACCATGCTGTACTTTATGGAATGCAACTTTCAACAGCCTACTGTCTGTGCCTGGGTTGTGCTCAGCAAACATTTTACATTTGACACATTTTTGTTAATGAATGACTGAATGAGGAGGCGTTTGGTTTTGGATTGAAGAACACAATCTGTAAACATGGCTGATATTTACAAAGCGATTGATTGAGGTCTCTCACATGAACGGAAACAAAAGAGTTCTATCAAATATTTTTGCTAGAAATGAAATGTCACACAGTTAAAATGTTTCCATAAATTACATGTTCTGTGTTCAGGCAAACTGAATGCACCCCAGAAGAGCCTTAAGATCTCTGTGATTGACGGCTTGTGATGCTATCTTGATTTGTAGAGTACAACAGTGCCCACTGTAAATGCACAGATGCAGGGGAACAAGCAAGAGGTTTTTGAACACACCTGCATAATTGAATAATTTATATATGTGCTGGCAAAATTGGCGTTCTGAACTTCTGAGATCAACTGGTTACTCCGGGTAAACCTGACTTAACTGTAACATGATTAATAAGCTTCTCGGTTTTCTTTGAAAATCCAATTGGAAACCAAAATGACACAAACACAAACAGCTTGGTCTGACTTTGGTGTCGCATATCGGAAAAGGGGACTTCCAGCTGGACAACGGTACCATGTACAGTAGCAGAAAGGTTCTCAGGGGGCACAGCCAGGAGTGGTAAAGATAGAAAGCACTTGGGCTAATTTTACCTGCTTGACAGCTGATAGCGTTGAGAGGGTCTACTGTAGGTTCTCAAGTACTTGGCAACAAGAGGCGTGGGAATAACTTTGCGGTGAACGTGGTCAGATGTTTAAAAATCGGTTTACAATATCCTAACACTAACAAGGGACAATCTTCTCTTCACATCTGGTAATGAGCCACACGGACATTTCGATGTCAACATGTAGTGCTTTAGTCTAGCCATGTGGTGGAAGCCTTGCTCGGATGTGCACGGTACGCACACACGCACGCACACGTGCAAGCACGCAGTGACAGGTGATAGTCCAGGTGGCAGTGCCAAGTGACACCCCAGACATGGTGTGATGTACTGTATTTAGCAAGGGTTGGGCTCTGACGGTGTGACAAAGAGCTTATACTGTACAATACGTATGTTCAGGAGGATCTCTCTCTCTCTCTCTCTCTCTCTTTGTGTGTGGTTTGAAAGCAGTGATGCAATGGGGAAGTGTTATATATAATCACATTGTGATGCGGAGCGATGTCGCATTTTCCCGACAATTGTATTAAAACAATTGTCTGAAACCTCTTCCCCCACACATTATTTTTCCGCTGTCGTGTGTCTTCAATACATAACCAAGTGCAATGTCAAATTCTAGTTTGTTTTGTTTACCATTGGTTGACCCAGTTTGGGTCTTTGTAAACCTGACAGAAAATGTCACCCAAACTAAAGTTCAGAGCCATCTTGTTGTCTTTAGTGGTTTCATTGATTAAGGATTCCTGTTCGATAACCAGATCCTTGTCAAATCTTTAAATTTAAAATGTTTCTTCTTTCCTCCTTAAGATGGATCACAAATGTACTAATACAACCAAGTTGTTATAAATTAATGTTAGAAATAATTTTGTTATTTACTTTATTATTATTATTGCATAGATATTGTTGGGAATGCTCCTGTAAAAGTAATTTACATACTTAAACATATATTAAACATATAGGCATGAAGCAGCAAGTAAAATACCACTGAAGTTACATCTGAATGAACTCAGTGAAATGAAACATTGCAGTAGAAAAAAGTACTATTAATATAGTAGCATTGCCCAAGGTGAAGCTATGTAAAATACCTGGTCATAATTCCTAGAAAGGCTCGTGGTATGAGCTGACTGAAGGTTTAATAAATATTGTAACCACATAGTTACATCTCAGTGCATGGAAGCATCCAGATGGTTTGGACTGACAGCTACAATGGGTGGAAAATATTTTAGCTTGTGACTGACTGTAGATGGGTAACCTACGCACAGTGCACCACCTTTGGGCCACTGCTACTATGGTCTATAGGGTTTTTGTAATGAGCCGGCATGAATGCTTTGTTATATTTACTTTGTCATTGTCTATTTGCACTCATGGGGTGTGTTGGTGGTTACCAGGGATAATGAGTCGTGTGTGCATGTACAGTATATGTGTCTTGCGTGCCTGGGGTTGCGTGGCGTGCCATACTGTGGCTCTTCAAAGCAATGAAATACCTGTGTGTGCGTAATGGAAAGAGAGTATATTTAGGGCCCGAGCACACACAGGTGGCCTAAACATGTACGAAAACTCACAAAACTTGGCACACACGTGGTGTGTGCACATTCTCCAATCTGTACCAAACTTTAATCGATTCGTCAGAGTGCCACCCTGAGCACATCGACATGACAGTATTAACTTATAGTCAGAGCGCCACCTACTGGCAACAGGAAGTTACCCTTTAACAAAGCAGCTTCCGCCGACATGTAACAGTTATGTGGGATATGTATGATGTTCAGAACCAAGTCGGCGGCATGCCTTGACCGGTGCTCGCGGACCTAGTTGTTTACGGTGCTGAACACAAAGGTGCTCGTGGAGGCCTGCTATAGATTCATGTGTTCTCCAGGTGACCTCAGCTGCAGGTTCCAGAAGAGCCTCCAATCTGTAATCTCTCTCCTGTTCGCGTATTGTCCGGCTGTTATAATCAATTGGCCAATAGATGTACAGTGAAAAATAAACCTTATTGACATCTATTAATACAGTTATTACCTGCATTATCTTATTAATCATATTAAATATTTAATTAATTAATACATTCATCTCTGCTGAGTGTCTTGCACTCTTCTCTACTCCTCCTAGATAGCTTCTATAGGCTCACACTGCCCACACACTGACAATAGTTTGTACACTGTTGTGTTTCAAATCATAAACAGTGAGCCTGGACATAAGCCCGGGCTTCTGACTATAAGACAATAAAGTGCGTATTTCAAGGTGGATTCTATGTAAGTTCATACACTTTTGTGTTTTACAGTGCGCTCACTGACCGATCTTTGTGGGTGTTGAAAAAAAAATGAATCTCGTGTTTCTGCACAGCCCTGCCTGGAACACAAACAAAGTGGTGCAGACCGCACCACACAACACTATCCCAGCCTTGGCAATGCATGATCAATGTGAGGGGGGGAGAGCTTCTAAGGGAGCACCTGATGGAATTGAAGGGAGAGGTGTTTTTCAGTTGACTACACCTGCTGTAAAGGGTGCAGTCTACCAGAAAGGCGTCAGTTGGCACAATAATGCAAGGGAGGGTCTCGTCTGCCTGGAGGACTCCTCACGGCTGTTGTGACGAAATGGAAGTTTGCGACTGTGTTTTACGACTGTTGACGCCGTTTCAATATTCGGCAGCCAACAGCAGTGGAACTTGTGAGGGAGTGAGGATGTTTATAGTGTAAGAAACAGGTAGTGTGATTTACCATCAGCCACCAGCGGCTAAAGAATATTTTGGGACCAACCTGTATGCAGTATAATGCAGATTAAAAGCCTAAGGTTTTCTCAGCTGCTGCCTACAACATGCCGACTTTTGCATCTTTAAAATGGGGTAGCTGAGTGCAGGATTGTATGGGAGTGAATTGATCCTGTTTCTGTGTATGTTGGCAACATATTGTTTTTACAATTACGTTCAAGGTCAACATGTATTTCAGGCTCAGTTTACAAGCATACCTTCTTACTGTTGTGGTGATGCTGGGAATAAGAAATCCTCTCCAAAGACAATGTTTACATGGGTATAAAATAATTGTATGGGATCAAGTCTAACCCAGTATCATTTTCCATGTTGAGAAGTTTGCAATTGCAATTGTACTGAAGCACAATAGTACAATGTGTATGTTATTTGTTGAGGGAAATTATAGTTTTGAGATTGGTTGTTTGAGTTTGTTTTAAGTGGTCACTTCTGAGATTTTGAAAATATTAAAGGTATAGTAAGTGGTTTATTTTGTAAAATTCATCAAATACTTGCTTATTGTCTGCAAGCATTCCCTTTTCTGTGCATGCTGAAAAAATAATCTGGTACTTCAAACAGCTCTGGCTCCGTAAATAGGAACACAAAGTGGTGCAGACAGCACCTCACAACAACAATATACAAGCCTTCGCAATGGGTTTCCAATGTGTGGGCCAAAGCTTCTGAAGGAGCGCTGAAGAGAGAGGTGTTTTGTTTTGATTTGAGTTGGAATTTAGCAAGCGTTCTAGAGAATAACTGACTATACCTTTAATAATAATAATAATAATAACTCATTACAGTCACTTTCCCTACAATAGTTGGAACAGTGTGCCCTTTGTTTGGCCACACATTCAATGGTTAGCATTCAGCGAGCACAAGGTCATCTGAAAGGTTTGGAGGGGTTGTGGGAGGGTCAGGGTTAAGGTTAGAATTGGCAGGGGGGGGCGACACACACATGGGAATGTCTGCATGTTCCCACAGATGAATGTATAGCTGGCGTGTCAATTTCATGGTTTCCTTGTGAGGTTTTCCATTAAAGTAACCTACATGGATTTTCCGTGAATGGTGTGCACAGACAGCTCCGCCTCCCACCTCCACACACCTGACTGGTACACATGATGAGAAGGGGAGGATCAACAGTGCGTGCTTGAGAATGCTTGTAAAATCATACTCACATTCAAACTACCTCATCGGAGACACGCGCAGCACACAACACAAAAATGTAAATAAACCATACAAATAGATCTGTCTTCGTTTGAAGGTGGTTCGAAGGTCACTCCATGTCATAAACTGTAGGCTAGTTTAGCAGCGCAGGTGAGAATGATCTCCTATTACAGACCTGCGTGTGAAAACCCACCACAATGTTGGTCCCATGAGCCACACCTACAGACGTATCTCAGATTATTCATTGAACTGAAGTAACCCTCTTTTAACGTGAGGCCATGCCTCTCAGCCAATCACAGCGCGTCTAGAATCAGGCACTGCTCCCTTAGCGAATGAACACGTTAGCATGCACCCATCCCTTTATTATCAATCACCACCACCCAACTTCTTTCCACACTATTTAAAATACTATTCATTGTCGGCAGATCTCGTGTGACGGAAGTGGCGATGATGTCGGTTTCTGTTGCCGTAGGCCAGTTGCTCTGCAGCTCCAGGGCTGCCACTCTGAATGTCTTGAGCTAAGATAGGAGTCATGCCAGGTCATTGTGCCTTACTCGCTCATTCACAAAACTACCACGAGGTCCCTCAGCCGCTAATCAGATATGGCGTTGCTACACCACGTTGCTCGTGAACGCTTCCATGTCTGCTCTCGTAACGCATTACATAACCAAGTACAAAGTAATTCTTCTACAAGTGTGTTCGGATCTGGAGAGCACAATGGTGCACGTGTATGTGTGTGTGTGAGTGCGCGCGTGTCTCTACGTGTGTGCGTGTGTGTGTGGGGCATGTGAAGCGACATCTGAGTAAGGAACCCTGCCTTCTGCCCCTGTAGATATCATAATCCATGTCAAGACACAGCTTGCTCGTCCAACGCAGATTCCCATGGTGTACCAACAACACGCTGTTTGACTTGAGAAAGAGAATCTGTGTTATCCGCTTTCCCTACACGTGACAGGAATGTGAAGGCGAGTAAGTTGGCACCTGCACATTTCTTGCAGATCACGGGAGTTACGCCACGCCGGCTTGTTTGTGAAGGAACAAGGGAGATTAGACACGAGGGCAAACGGCTGCGAGAATGAAAGCATGAATGGATGGTTACAAAACCGCTGGTATTGACAGTAATGTCCACTTAGTTGGTGGTTGACCTTGTAAAACACTTAACCTTGTTAAAGAAGAAAAATAGTTAACAAAAAGGAAAAGGAACAGCTTCTGTAAATCTTTTAAATGAAGAGTCTGATCTGTGTGCCACTGGCCGTGCCTATATGACATTTATATTGTGCACACAAATATTGATTCTGTTCTTATTGGCAAACAGACAAACATCAATAGAGGAACCTAAAGGATGACGTCATAGTCTTAGTGTTGTTCACTGACAGTTGACTACAGTGTTTCGTTTAGATACAAATGTTCTCTGAAGAGTGCAAACCACAGGTTTCTTTGGTGCAGCTGTTCCATAATGGTTTCCCACACCTAATCATACAGGTTATCCAGCATGTTTTAGTCTCATTCCAAAAGGGTGTGTTCTAACGTATAATGCATATAATGAAACATATATCTTTCTTACTGAATAAGTAAAAATCAATAAAATGATAGCAGTCGTCTATAAACAATCTTGTAGACAAAAAAATAATAAAAAAATAATGGTAGAGTCTTGATTTAGATGCAATGAGGCAGTTCGGCATCATCTGGTAAGGGAAAGAAGTTACTAACTTTATTAAAGAAAAAACAAATTCTTTAAAACATTTTTTTTTGTTTTTGGTATTAAAAGATTAACAGTAAAGCCTCATTACATGCCACAGCAGTGAGAGGAGGGAGATTGAACAGACAGCGTTAGATCTGAAACGTTAATTTTTCACATTACCAATAACAAAGAGCTCTATGCTAAAGGTGATGCATGGTAGGATAGGTAGAGATATAAATGCCATAGATAATCTTCTGTCGACTTCTAACCAATCATGGCCTCTTTCCCCAGATTGTCTGTGGAATCTACCTCTCCTGTCACTCACATGAATCAATCACATACTGTAGAGGTAAGAGGTAAGAGGTTTGTCAATGGGCTTAGCCACAGCATGTGAACAGGCTGCAGATGGAGCTTGCTTTCTTTCCTTATTTTGTATAGCTAGTTCTCTTTGCAACTCTGAAATACTACCTACAGTAGATTTAAAGTTAGTAGAGAGCCAGCCTCGCTGGTAAAGTCTACTCCAAGGTGCTGGAGAGGAGGGTTCGGCTGGTAGTGAACTCTTTAACAACATTCATTTAAATATTTCAAACTCTGACGGCCCGCCCATGGGCCGTTCACCATCTTGGTTGGGGAAGTTGTGTTGTTGACATGTTTAACTTAAAAGTTGTTCTTCATGCTATATACCGTTAGAAAGCTATAAATCTTACAATTTCATTGATATATAAGAATTCAAGATATGATTGTAACATCAGGTACACTCAACGGATATGTCAGACCACCATCTGCAATAATTGAGGAAATTTTAAAGGGTTTTAACTCTCCCAGCATTTCGGTGGCTTAACTTAAACGTCATCACATTTAGCCACTAGTCTGTGATTGGTCCGCCATCCACGGTGGCGGTGGTGCAAACGCTAAAGCGAACAGGGTTTTCCGACTATAATCAGTGACAATTGAGCTGAGAGTAATAGTCAGACTAAGAATGTGGTTATTTAAGTACAAAAGAGCCTAAAGTATTATCTATACTATAATTGAAGCTACAAATGAAGAGTTCAGCTGCAAAAACCTCTAAGTCCATCTGAAAAAAGGTAGCAATTAGAAATATAGAACAGCATTATTAATATTAATTTGGTTTCTATATTTGGGTTCACTCATTTCACCTTTATTGCAATTAAAAAGTTGTTTGTCACTGAATAAAAAGTAATATCTTCCAAAAACCTAACTACTAATTTAAATATTACCAATTTAAAAACAAAACAGGTCAGCTGGAGTGAGTTTTTGAAAATTTAATTTACAGTATGGGTAGACTCTTGGTAGACGTACTGTAATTTAATCATTCTGTAAGTTTGACAAGTTTCACTCTGGGTCAGAGAAGACCTTACTGTAATTGTCATCAACAAAACTTGTGCCACAAAGATTGCTGAGCTCCTTTCTTGGGCTCAAACAGAGCTGTAAATATAAGCCGGCCTTAGCGACATGGCAGCAGTAAGCCATCTCAAAACGTACTTTTAATCCACAGCTTTAGTGAGGATGGAGACCCGAATGCGATTGTTGCGTAATGTGAGAATTGCATGAATCTGATTTTCTAGAAATTCTTCAGACGGGCGTTGCTGTTGCTGTGGATTTTTATTATTTCCACATAGGTCTTGAGCACATTCTTCATAAGAAGCCTATAGTATTATGACCCTAACACTTAGGTATTGTGAGAGAACATATAACACATGACAACACATTACTGGCTGACAGAAATAGCTATGGCTGTGATATGTGGTCATGGCATGTTTGGATATCTGCTTGCTGTGTTGTGTTGGAGCAAAAGTACGAGTGGGACGATACGTGAAATGATGATGAAATTGCTTTTTGTGATAATGATAAAAATAGGACACTGAGGTGATGGTGTGATTTTGGGGTGTGTGTAAGTGTGTGTGTGCATGTGTGTTGGAGTATCAATTGAAAAATGGTGGGCATGTACTTATAAAGTAGACATGTATATCCTGAGGGAGAATAGTGTCTATATTAAAAACATGGATGGATCAAGAACACAAAATCAAGAGTGTTACTGCCTTCCATTTCTTTTTACAGTTTTAGCACCCGATAACAAACTGAACATTATGAATTTCTGGCAGTTCTGCTCTTCCCCCCAAAATTTGTGGCAGCGCTATTGTTCCCACTGACACAAGTATGCCAAATCAGCATTAGTTAGAATGAATGCATTATATTGACAGCCATAACAGTTCTTCAGTGCTGATTACTAAGCAACATTAGTCAGCGAGAGACAGCAGGTTTTTATGTTCCGCCTGCATCATCGTCATCATCATCATCATTACAATCTTGGAAAGCGCCGATTATGTGGGCCGGTCTCGGAAAGCTCACCATAATACGAATATCTACTAAATAGCCTAATTCAGCATAGTAAATAAAAAATATCAAAAACCCATGTGAATAGCCTACAGTTTCACCACTGTTTAACGTTTGGTTGCTAGGCCACAGCCGTTTGTTGTGTGGTGAGTTGTGGCGTCCGGAGCGACCTGCTGCTCAGGCTAGTTATAGCTTGTTTAACCGACCAGGGTCATTCCAGACACACATGAAAAGATAAGATCAATGAGGATATGTAACTTTGAGATTAGCGTTAAACCCCCGTCACTGGGAATTTCATGAAAACAAATGATAGACATTATTCGGCAGGGTCACCCCAGACTGGATGGGGTCGCAGAGTGCCTCCGCTGCCATTGGCTTACTCCCGTCTCCCCAGTGGAACTTCTGTTAACACAGTGTGGTCTCACTAGCCAGGCCTGGGACTGGCCTGACAGGAAACCATGCTCATGACATGGAGGGAAGCAAACAAGAACGAATGCAGAGAGTTGGCAGATGTCCATTTGAGGACATAGATCCCGGTATGACCGTTCAGGTTTGTCCCTCTGCATACATACATGGTGAACTGGATGGGTTTTTGCGTCAATTAAATGCAGCTGCTATTAACGATAATCCCATCGTATTCTCCCCCCCCCCCCCTCCCCCCGACCTCAAACTACAACAGTATTGATCAATCAACATCTGCAATAAAATAAAAGTAGGTGGTTCCTATTGTCTGTGAGCATGGGAACAATAATAGTGTAGGTTCTTTAAATATAGCCTTTCATCTGAATTTTGTGGTTTGGTTTCATTTTTGCCAAATTGAGTTACCCTTAAACAGACAAAGAGGAACATTTCCCATATTTATATGCTATAGGAAAAAAAAATACTGCCAATGAAACTGTTGTAATGAAACTACGTATTTCGTAAACACCAGTAGAGTAGTAACAACCAAATGTTATGTTTACATATGCTTTGCTTGGAAACACTGAGCCCCTGTGACGCACGTGTATGCATTCAGCTCATACCAGCGTTGTACGGTATGCAACGTATGGTTGCTTGACATCACACATGCATAGCAAGGATTACGCTGCAAGTGTTTCTTTTGCGGGCGTCTGCTGTGATTGGGTCAGTGAAGACACCCGACTCCCCACCTGACTACAGCGGACGGACAGCATGGTGTTTCGGCCATGTTGAGGGAGGGGGCTGTCATGCCAAATCCATTTATGTAATACATGATCCAGGGGCTGCGCCTGATGCATTACATAACACTGTAGCATGGTGTGTATTGCAGTATACCAACACGCGCTCGAATTTCAAAGCCGTCACTGCTTTCCCGTTATAGGCCTATCCTCATTTGATTACTGACATAAGTTTCCTAGTCAGCAGATCCACTGAAGCAGTTCGGACGTTTTCCTTCTCTGTGACACCAGTACTTTAGGAGACCAAATAGCAAGTACTTTTCTTGGTATCCAACCGTTAAATCCCTTGAAGATTTATGCAACAAGTTGTTATATTATTAGAATGTATGACTTGTTTGCTTTTATGTGAGAAAGGACATACATATAAAAAAAAAAACTTAAAATATGTAGGTAAATTTGTTCATAGCTGAAACGGCCATACAGTCATGTCAGCTCATTTTAGAACAGTCCAACTCGTATCAGGAGTTGGTTCCTGGACGCTGTGCAGCAGCTGCCCACTGCTCCCTTGAGGGATGGGTTAAATTAATAAATAAAGGCACCTTTACATCAGTATAGATGCAAACAACAACATGCAAAGGTGTGGGTAAGGAGGGCAGTGATTAAAAGGTTCCCATAGTTGGATATTGAGTCTCCTTCAGAAGACTCCTTTTAGTTTGACATTTATTTATGTAATTTTAAAATGTATTAAGCATTAAGCCCCTAAAACCTATTTTTTAAGGGAGACCTGAGAGCCCTTTTTCAAGACAGCACACCGCTAAAGTTAAAACATTTTAAAAAAAATTGCATGGGACAACATAAAGTTGTTACAACATCCATTTTAGGAATAGCAATTACGCTCCCCAGTTACCCAGTTCTTTATCAAAGCGTTGAACTCTCCCAGGGAGACATGAACCTCATGCAACCATATTGCTACCAGGACAAAGGGTTGC
Organism: Typhlichthys subterraneus; assembly: GCA_027564835.1. Taxonomy (NCBI): domain Eukaryota; kingdom Metazoa; phylum Chordata; class Actinopteri; order Percopsiformes; family Amblyopsidae; genus Typhlichthys; species Typhlichthys subterraneus. The sequence continues at coordinate 11,233 of JAODUH010009997.1, forward strand.
GTGACCCTTACGCTTTCCTAGGGGTGCCAGATGACCGTGCACTGTTAATTGTTGAAATGTTTGGGGCTTGGAACATGAACACTGCTTGGAGGAAGTGGGGTAGGCCAGGACCATACTGGGTGCCAGTAAAGTGAGAAGAGGGGGTTCACATGAACAACTCTTGGGTTGGCTGAATGTGTTTCGTTGCATGGGCCTATACAACTCTGAGGCCCAATCCCGATGCCCACACTCAACAACCTTTAGACGCGTTTCCGTTAAAGCCATCTTGCTGTCAAATCATCAAGTGCACGAGAACACACAGTTGATATCATGATGTGAAACAGCTTTACCAGGGTAACAAAGGTAAACAACTACCATAAACACATGCATATGTTATTTAACACAACACGTTCTTAAACATTTTAGATTTATGCTGTTTTGACAGAAGAGTACCCTAAATTGATTTGACAATGAACTCTCATTCCAGTCTGGAACACTAAATCAGACAGTGGATCCCTTAACTGCCTTGGCAAATGGAGATGAAGCATTCAATAAAAGCTCCCAAACCCACAATAGTCCTCCACATGTTTTGGCATCGTCAAGGTAACGTCATATATCACAATGTTCTGTCCCATCCCCTTTTATACCATTTCAAGCACTTTGCATCTCCTCACATTCACATACAGTTTCAGGTGACGTTGAATAACTGAGGTTTCTGTATGAAGGTAAATACTTGAAGCAAAATGCAAGAACTTGTCAAATATATGAGAACATGTAGAACTTAAGTATGTTTACATTTTTACTTAAAATAAGAGAATAAAAATCACATTGTTCAAGATAGGGAAATGGTGTAATGGCGTCCTAACAATTACTGTCAAAACAATAACAATATCTGTACTCGAACACAACAAAACTAACAAGGCCAACATGAAAGTGCAAATAAAATTCTGAATCTTAAATGGAACACAAATCTTACAATGAACACAAGGAACTATGGGAAAGAACGAGGTGCTTAGTGCTACAATTTCATTATTTTCCTTGCCGGATGCGTAGCGGGACTGGCCAACATGAGCAAATGTAGCTGACTGACTGACTGATCGATTGTACACTTTTCAAACCCATACTGTATGTTCCTATGTTGGCTCCATAGAACGCAACCAACTGAACTAGGCTTGCCTGGTTTAAACTTTTTTTCACCCCACCACTCTCTCACTTCTACAGCAAGTGTAAATTAGTTTTGCAACATATTTATCACAAGAGTGACATGCTATAAATGTCAAAGCTGACAAGAGACCAAATTAGAAGTTGCTGTGACCGAGTCGAGTTTGCAATCAGTTATTCTGTACTGTAAAATGGACTGAAGTAAAAACTTGTAAATATTGGATTACAAATTTGAAGCTGTTAAGTAAATACACTGTAGAGCTACACATTTGTGAATCATTTATGACATTTAGAACAATTCATATTTTCTAAGTGAACATTTAAAATGTTTTATATAATGTGATTTTTTTCCTGGTAATTCTGAATAAACTTATGAATGTAGATTTAGGGGTTTTTGGCCCTAAATCTATCTGCGACCAGGTCAAGTTGGCGATTGGACCACTAGCTGCCAACACTAAGCCTTTTACTCCTATTAGTTCAACATTAATCAACAATGCTATTGATGTTAACATAATTGCTTAGCCTATAACTCGTGTGTTGTCAGCTCTGCACCAGTTGTCCAGAGAATTGGTAGCCTACATTTGTCTAGAGGGGAAAAATCTCCTTGAATGTGTCACTAGCAGACTGACCAGTTTAAACCTTAATCCAAATCTCACCTAAAGCTCAGTTCTTAAAGACTAACCCTTGCTTGGTTTTATAAGTATAGGGTATTATTCTAGAAATTACTGATAAAATACAGAGTATTTTCCCAATATACAAATAATATACCTAGAATTACAATTTAAAAATAATACAAAATCATTGTATTGTAAATGTAATTGTAAATATAGGTTACATGATAAAGTACTAAGTGGGTATGTCCTGGTAATTTACAAACATAAAATATTTTCAACCCACAATGGATGACAGCCATGAAAGCCATTTTCAAGACGGAATTTAAGAGAAACTGGACATTGTGAGAAAAGGTCGGCCATCTCTAGTTAGCCCAGCCGAGAAAATGTTTTTTCCACTTTCAATCCAGTAGGCTAACTGCAAGCGGTACCCTTGGCTCACAGGCCTCGAGGAACACTGCAAATTGTGTTGCTTGATCGACTTGATGTTTGGAGCGACACTGGGTTTGCAAGCTTGAGTTGTCTAACACAGGCAGCAGCGAGACACCAAAGCACGACCTTACATGTCATATTTCCTAAAATGTTCTTTTCTAAAACGTTTTGTCAACACGCAAAACAATCCCATTCATTTGTCATCAGATGACAAATGGCTTAGTAAGGTTTTGGTGATATCTGGCTTCCAAACTTAACTGGTTTACAATCTAGTGCTTGTGGGGTGCACACTCGTGTTAACAGTAGGTCTACTGTAGGCTTAGCTTCACTACAGCATCTGGCAGCAGTTTAGTCAAAATTGCAGTTTTCAAATGTAATCAAATTACTGCAGGCATATGTTAACGAGTAGGCTAAATCGCAGCCTAATTATTCACCATTAGAATGGAGGAATAACATATTTTGGAAGATAAAATATTTAGAGTGAGATTGAATCACAAGTGCTACAATTCCAAACAACAGCTTACTGCACCACTGTATAATACAGGCTGCTCTACTAATCACTTTATTTCCCTTTCTTTTTAAAACCATTATTTTCAATGCATTATCTGAATTAATATATCTGCTTTTTTGTTTTTAATTTAAAGTGAAGCTTAGTACCTTCCTGTAACAAAGTGATACGTAAGGTGCAAGTATACCTTAGTACCTGTAAGTACACTAATATACTGTGAGATTGCAAATTAAATGTACAGGTAAAATTAATAAGAAATCCTATAAGGATGTTCCTGTTGGTAAATTAACAGGAAAGACCCACTTTGTACTGTATCATACCTGTAAGTAACCTATAATTACATTTGAAGTACAATGATGTAGAAAATGTAATTCTAGGTATATCATTTGTATAATATTGGTAAAATACTAAGTATTTAGCAGTAATTTCAAGAATCATACCCTATACTTACAATGCATAACATTTTTGTTACACCATACTTACCTAGGTAAGTGCCGGGTGCTAATTTAATGTGTTACCGTTAAGTTATGTATTTACCTGATAATTATAGAGTTTAATTTTCCTTATTGTAAAGCAATTTGGGCTGAGTTGCAAGAGGCACTATAATCAAATACTTACAATGTATTAACGTAGCTCACATGTGCAAGAATACTTTTATACAAGTGTACATTTAAACAAGACTAAATATTTAATTTTCACGTGACAAATCTGTAAAGAGTTTCCCTTAATCGAATCACAGAAATGGGTGCTTACGTACGCACATTTAAGCATTATTAGACCCGTGTGAGAGGCATTGAGCATAAAAACAAATTTCAGTGCCAAAAGAATCAGTAAAGTTTAATTTTTCCAAAACATTATGTAAATATAAACAAACATTATGTAAATAATACCCACAATAAGACACTTCACAGTAATACTTTGCACACGATGTTTGAAACTCTTGTGCAAAAACGTAATCTCATTCAGCATCAACCACACGCTCACACATCCCCCACACGCTCACAGCAGCTCTAGGAAAAAAGGAGTTCAAATGTATTTCAGTACTGGATGTGCTTTGATAAATAAACTTGGTCAGTGCTTCCATTCCTTCATAAATAATTTACAAAGTACAGTAAAGCGACTCATGAAAGTCAGTTGATCTACTTCTCCACTTGAGTTGGCAGTCCATACAAAATGAAAAGGGAAAAACACAAAAAAAAAAAAAAAAAAAGGGAACTATGTAGAAATCCCGAGGCAGCCCCAACAGGTGTGGAACCAACCAAATGTCTGTCCGGACAGTCTTTAGGCCATTCCTTTGAAATTTGCCAATGTCTTTTTTTTTTTTCTTAAAACCAAAACTATGAGATCCAGGCTTGTTCCGAAGGTGACGCTCTTATGTGCTGATAGGTCCTATTAAGTGCTCAAACGTAGATACGGTGAGCCGTCTCATGTTTGATGTTGGGTCCCCATGGTGATGGTGCAGCATTGGTAATTGCGAAAGACTTACATGGGAAGTCTATTGAAGTGAAGAAATACAAATCATTTAATCACCTCATTAGACTTGAGCATACATGCTTTAATGTGGTCAAATACAAGCTAGCAAGAGAAATGTATTACCGTCTGCTTGGCTTTACTTCCCAGCCGTCTCGACATTTTACATAAGTTATGGATTCCCCAGGAGAAAATGTTGTAGTCGACTGTTCTTTGGCACAGAACGTAAACCTATGAAGACATTAATAGCATATAATATTTAAAAAAAGGCATGGAAGACAATCGCCTAACATCAGCAAACGTGGCACCTCCCCTAGCTTACTTTTTCTGTGTTTCTCCAGCTTTCACGCGAATCCGCCGTACTTCAAGCACGGGCTTCTTGGGTGCGCTGTTCCAGGACCAAAAGGACTTCTTGATGTTTTTCCAGACAGCGTTCCAGGAGCCCGACGACCCTTCCCAGCTCAAACGGATCTCCAGCAGGTCACCAATGTCCTCTTCGTTAAAAACCAAGAAGGTGTTTGTTAAGTTGAGGCCAATTCCATCAGACCTGAGAGAGAGAGAGAGGGGAGAACAGGTCACTGAACATTGTTCTATTCCATATACATTCCAGAAAATACCATTTGCAGAAAATACATTCAGTCCTTACACTTCAACAAACTTCTCTTCGGTATCGCTGTGGGCGCCGTACAACTTGACCCGGAATGTGGGGTCTGCGTTGCCCGACTGATTCCTGTCAAACACGTGCATCTTCATCTGGTAGTGGTAGCCTTCAAAACATTGAATACAAGTTAATGATGTGTCCGCCATAAAGCAAAACGTTAGGGTTGACGTTCACGACATCAGATCAGTCGCGACGCGGGGTTTGGTCACAAGGAGAGTGAGCGTCTGCGGCTCACCTCCGAACGGCGTGACGGCGCGCGTCTTCAGGTACATCTTGCTGTTGCGACGCTTACGCATCTTCTTGGCGTTGTAGCCGATGTTGTTGCAGCGGTTCCTGCGGCAGCTGAGGCAGATGCCCTTCTTGAAGCGGTCCGGCCCGGCGCACTGGAAGGCGAAGCCCATGTGGTCCTTGTTCATGAGCGAGTCCACGAACAGGTGCACGGCGCGCTCGTGCTCACACTTCATCACCTCCATGATGTCTGGAGGGTGGGGGGGGGGAAAGAGAGAAGTGGCAATGGGTGAGCACAGTACACCACAGCGACTAGGGTGAATTAGTCACAGTCAATGGGCGTGGCGCTATGAACGGAAATGTTCACTTATCAGTCAGCCTAATTTCAGTGTGCATGTGGCTGATGGGGGTGGGGGGGGTGGCGGGTAAGCCACCCAACGCTGACATCAACCAGGGCAGCGGATCTCAACCCTGGTCCTGGGGAACCACAATGCCCTGCGTGTTGTAGTCTCCCTGCGCCAACGCACCTGATTCACATGAACAGGGTCTTTTGCAGGCTTACAACGACCCCGTTCATGTGAATCAGGTGTGTTGGCGCAGGGAGACATCTACAACATGCAGGGCAGCGGCCCTCTAGGACCAGGACCAGGGACCACTGATGTAGACCGTACATCTACAACATGCAGGGCAGCGGCCCTCCAGGACCAGGACCAGGGACCACTGATGTAGACCGTACATCTACAACATGCAGGGCAGCGGCCCTCCAGGATTAGGGACCACCGATGTAGACAGTACATCTACAACATGCAGGGCAGCAGCCCTCCAGGACCAGGGACCACTGATGTAGACAGTACATCTACAACATGCAGGGCATTGTGGTTCCCCGGGACCAGGGTTGATAACCGCCGCACTAGGGTGGTTCTGACGTGGACTGAGGACTGTCCCACACAGCAACCTCAGGCTTTTATTTACAAAACAACAACAACTAGCCTGTAAGGGGGGACGGGGGGACGGGCGGCTCCTTCGACAACTTACTTCCTGCCATCGCCAGGACGTCCGCTATCTGACAGCCCGGCTGCACGTCGCCCCCGTTGGGGTAGATGTCGACGTCGCCGATGGGCTGCTGGATGCCGATGCTCACTCCCAGGGTCTCCCTGGTGTACGTGTGCAGCACATCCACGAAGTCTGCGTCGTCCGGGGACAGACGCTTGTGTGCCTCAGCGCCCTCGAACATGGGCCCCGCCGGGTCCAGGCCTGTAGGGGGCAGACACGAGACGACAGGGTCAGAGACGGTGGGGCGACACATGACTACCTGAGGTGTGTTCAAAGTCGGCAAAGGGGTAAAAGCGTTCTCCCTCAGCGTGGCTTAAACTGTTTTAAACACATTTAAGAATAAAAGGCCTTAAAGTCTAAAGTAGAAGTATTCAACAGGGGATCCTCAGAGGTACTGCTGGGGGTCCTCTTTTAATGTCTTAGTTAGTTGACTGCTTTTATACATGGCTGTACAGGCTGCCATACATACACTTTGTGGCAAGCCACACACATACCCACCCACCAGTGATTCTTCCAACAGTCCCTCGTACATATGTCCCCGCGTAGCCGGCCACATGCGCGCCGAGGCTGTAGCCAATCATGTGTACATTCTGCAAGGGCAGCTGCTGCTCATCCTACAGGGTGGATAGATGGGAGGGAAGAGGAGAGAGAGAGACACACACACTTCAGACCCTAAGCTACTACAATGAAAAGACCCTACACGGTGCTGGGCTTTAGACAATGGCCGTATAACCAAGCCATTCGCTGGATCAGATGTGAAGCCAGACTACATTTACGCATCGACGCCATCTGTCCAAGTTGGCTTCCGTGAGAAACGGTCTTTGTCTATGCTTACAACGGCGGCGGCCAGGCCAAGTCCCTGTTCACCATCGTGGCCCGGTTTCACAACGACTTCTGAATGTGTCGCTTGGCTTACACCCCCACAAAGTACTAAACATCCCCCACATCACCGTTTTGTGATGTGGGGGATGCTAAATTAAAAGACGCAGCATTTGTGCATATGAAAGAAAGTTTTATAGTGGACATTTTGCCACGTTGGCATTTAAAACTTAAAAAAAATTTAAAATAAAAAAAATAGAACTACAGTACATTAACAAATTGACTGCTAAATGGTGACCAGTATATAAATAAATTACCTATTCAATGGTGCCTAGGACTACCTACACATTTTGAGGGGGATGCTTGACTGAAGGAATATAGGAAATTAATGCATCATAGCCACAAATGGATGTTCCATGCAAAAGAGCAAAGGGATCTTCCTGATCTAAATAAATGATAAAACTCTATATAATGCCTTTGAGCAGATAGCAGGAACGAGTAGCTTCTGTGCGAGTGCAATCATGTTACAATGATGATAGGTGAATGATTGATTTGAGATAAACGTCAGTGTTTATTTCCACGTTCTCATTGCCAAGTTATTGCACAACACCAAATATTTGAAAACACACAATTTCAGCCACTCAAGGTTGAGGGCACACACCTGGAGCCAGTTGAGCAGGCTGGCAATGCTGTGGCCGACCTGGTGCGTATGGTTCACGGCGTCAGGGTACAGCTGATGGGCCAGCGATATCCAGTCGACCACGACGACGTTAGCCTCTCCTTCACGCTGCATCACAGCTGAGACCAGCTTGTGCATCCAGCTCTCAAACAGCCCGCTCATCTGAGCAGAGGAAAGTCAAGTCTGTCGTTTCCCTCCAAACCAATAATAGCTCTCAGACCGGGTGACCTCTCAAAGCCAACCGGGATAACTCTTCACATGCCTGTTTGATACATTGACAGCAACTCTGTATGTGATATGTAATATGAATAAACCCAGTGTGGAAAAGCTCATGTGCTTTATTTACCGTCCAGCCATGGATTATAAGGATGGTCTTGGCTGTGGTGTTGAAACCACACTCTTCAAGACACGCTTTTTTGCCAGGCTGTAGATAGCACCCTTCCTGGTCAAAATCTAGACTTTTACGCATGTTGTACTTGATGCCGTCATGAAGAGCGCTCTCTGTTGAGGACAGAAATTCGTTCTCTTCACTTGGGATAGATCAAATCAGATTGTCATACACACACACGCATCTTAAAAGCGCCCTAATGGTGGACGAATAACCTACACACATACACAGTAGGAGAGAGAGCACGCTCATACATACACACACATATATACACACATACATACACATATACACATCAAAATCCTACTGCCATAATCACTTGCATTAGTTTCTTAATTACCCCACTTTAAAGAAGCATATGGTAGATTAATGTCTCAAGTTGCATAGGCGTGGCCCAACCTTCTATTTCGTTCTAACGGCTGTAGTCGGTAGCCTACATGTTTAACAAGTATGTTAATAAGGAGTTGACCAAATAAATTAATTATGTATTCACAAAATGTATATGGCCTATATTGCATTGGTTTATCATGGAACATAGCATGCGACTTTGCTTGTGATAATCTGTTAAATTGAACAATAACCCAATTTTAGGTTATTGGTCACACGTCAATAAAGCCAGAAGGTGGGCCTGTGTGCAGAAAGAATAAAAAAATAAAAAGAATATACGGTCTGCTAAACATCAGTCAAATAGAAGACGTGGCGTTGTCCCTTTGAATGCATCATGGTTAACCACACGTAATCGCTTGATATCCGCTACTACGTTATCATTTGTACAATTGTCCACAATAGAATTACAATTTCATTATTGTCTATAAAGCGAAGGAATCAGTGCGCGATTAACCACGAAGTCGGAAACTTAAATGTAGCTAATATTTAGCTAAATTGCAGAAGCCGGTGTTACGCCTAATTCTGTGTCCTGCCGAATTCAGTGATCCTTTCGAAAGTGCGCATGCGCCACCTAAAATAATGTACAATCAATCAGTGTGTGTGTGTGTGTGTGTGTGTGTGTGTGTGTGTGTGTGTGTGTGTGTGTGATTTCTTTTGCGCTTTGTGTCTCCCTCCCGAAGTGTTTTAGTTCGAGAAAGGGTTAATAACAGGTTAGATATGTCGATGGTGGTTTGCTCTGCAAAAAGCTTGTGATTTTAGGGATTTCTGAATAAAAAGTGAATAGTATCTACTTTACCTACACCAGTCACGTCGTTTTAAGGTTAATTGATGTCTAGATATTTCTAAATATTATTTATAGATCTATCGAACTTTTCATGCTTTTTTTGCTTTATTTAACATACTTCGTTTCGAAAGGGTCACTGAATCCGGCAGGACACAGAATTAGGCGCAACACCTGCGCAACGATTACCATTTAAGGTGCAACTCGGGCTTTTGCGAACAGTAACACTAACAGTTTATTACATGAATTAACGCTCAACGGTCAACGTTACCTTTAAGAACAGCATTCCCCACAAGCTCAGACGCGAAGAACCTGGCCACACAATGCAAGAAGATCCATAATGTAAGGGTTATACTGGTCATTTCCAAGCCACCAAAGAAAAGTGGGAAAATCTTTCTCTGTGATATTGCCAGGGACTATTCACAATTGTGGTTGGGTGGGAGCTTGCGTGCGTGCAGTCCAAACGGGTGCAAGAGAGCCGGTGGCGTGACCGAGGCAGGGCTGTGGGAGAAATGTGTGAACGTGCAGCAAGTGTCTCATTAGAGTTTTAAATAGTAAGTCGTTTTTGTCGTCTGATCATCGGCTGATGTTTCTGGGATGCCATTGGTCCAACCCCCGTCTATTTACATTTAAAGGCGTGGCAATGTGTGAATGAATTCGTAGTAAATGGTCATGTGTTGTAGATCCTGGTGTGCTGTTCTGACGTATCTCGAAGAGTATTGCCCTAATGTAACCTGTGGTAGCAGCCCTACGGTATCTAGGCGAATTAATCACACGTGAAATATTCATCAACACTAATAAAGAATGAACTAGAAGCCAATTATTGTTACCGGCGCTTTTTTTTCTCTCTCTTTATTTCTTTTTCTTTTCAATAGACCTAGCTGTCCTTTACCACGAGAACCCCTAAGCCATTGCACCCCCCATATCACCGTTCATCAGAATATTTTAAAAGGCTACTTTTGTCGTAGTAGTTGTGTCGGAGGAAGGGGTGGTTACCTCATTCAATCAGCAACAAATGCGCTGTCGCCCACTTTGGCTCTCTGCCAGCCCATCGTGGACCAGTTTCAGTTGATCAGGTGAATACTAGGTTCACTCATGCAAGGTCTTGGCTACAATAACGCTACTGTTTGTTTACATACATGAGCTTCCACTGCACAGCATGGATTTACACCTGCCACCATAACTAATAGCCATACCCGTTGACTTCCAAGGTGATCAAGGATTCCTCTCATACAAAATACCGGTCATTGCAACCGCTTGAACGGAACCCATCAATCAAATATCTGTTTTTTTGTTAACACTGTAGCATAAAATATCACATGGTCATCTAAAATATAATCTGTTGAATCAGCAAGAATGAACTCTAGACATAACTCTGAGACAGCAGACAATATGTCTGTCTGGTCTGTCGAACAGAGCCATAACTTCAGAGACTGGCATTTGATAGTCATGGTCAGTAATTAACTCGGTCAGCAGGATAGAATCAATTCCAGTTTTATTCTGCAGAGTGCTGACATGCACTGCTTTTGCTCACCAAGGTCAGAATACTAGTCTATCTTAGCTACAACAACGAGATGCTGTTTAAATATGTTTACATTTCAATCATGCAAGCATACATTTCCATTACCCTGCAGGCATAATATAATGGGGCAAAATGGAAAACGTTGGTAGGCCTAGATATTTATAGTGAAAAACTACGACAATATTTGGCATTTGCACTGTACTGTTCTAGGCAAAGACTGTAAACACGAGACAATTGCGCCATCAAGTGGTCGATGCCAACAGTGCATCTGCCAGTGACACAGCAGGAGGCGGTGACCGGATCCTTCATGAGGGAAGAGGCCAGGGACAGCCAACCCCCGGCTTCTCTTCTCGTTAGCCAACAACATAATTACGTTTTGCAAGCAAAGGAGCCCGAACAAGGGCCTGTATTCGTGTCTGTAGGATGTCCCGCCATGAAGGTAAGAGTCTGTGTTCACATTGGATTGCAAACATTTCGATTTACGCAGTAGTGCTTGCCAGAATGTTGCTACTGTGACGCTAGCTAAACGCTGCTAGTGTTTTGCAGCTCATCCCAGTTCACGTTGGCTAACGTTAGCATTGCTATTAGCAGAGCAGTGCGGGCTCTGTATCTAGTGGGTCGGACACGTAAGGCGACCCCAAAATGCGTTTTGAACCAGCGGGCATTTCAGCAGTGTTGAGGTTGTCAATAACGTAGACGGGTGTTGCTCAAACAGTGCTGACAAATAAGCGGAAGGTGCTAGCTGCTAGTTTAGCTGACTATGTTACTCAGCTAACTGTAAATAGGTTAGCCGGGTTAACGTTAGCATGCTGGTTAGCCTGGGGGAGTGCCGAAATGAGAAACATTGAGCAGCCACCAGCTAAAGTAGTGCTGGTGCTTCGTTTTAGCTCCCCATAACGTTTACGGTACTGTAGTGGGCTACTACTAGTAGCTAATTCTATACTGTACCGTACAGTATCTGCTGGCCTGCTGGCTGTTACTGTAACACTCGACGTTTACTGACATTAACCTCGTCCTTGTGAACGTCCTTATGTAGTTAACACAATGGAGTTCGTTAAGTGATAAAGGTTCGCCAAGGTCCAGCATACCGCATCGCTGGTGTATGCTGTCTCTGTAAAGTTACCGTACTCACGACACAGTCAACCTAGGGCTTCTGGGTTATTGGCTGTAACACTATGTAATTCATAGTACCCCTACGGTGCTTTTGTAAGCAAAGGTTGAGTGTCGTTATGCATCTACTGGCTTTACTGCCATCAGTCGGAAATTGTTTTCTGACGTCCCAACTTGATTGGATAACACACAGAAACTTCTGTATCAGCTAAGTCAACTACTTGTCTGTTGCCAGCACAGCAGGATTTCGTTGGCACTTGCAAGTCCGATCTAGCTTTGAATGGTCATATGAGGTTTCAACTGCCTAGTGTCATGCAATGCACCCTGGGTGCGACTGTTGTAGTCAATCAAGAATGGCTTTCACTTGAACATAGTCACTGCCTGGACATATTGGTTACCTTTCTTTGCAGCACATTATGGATAGCTAGCTCTTGGTGCTTCTGCGTTTAAATCTGTGTCAATGTTTCTTAAATATTAGTATTGTAATATAATGTAAAATACTATTACAATTTAGTATGCTTATGTGGCTTCATCCTCCGTGCTCTGTTACTGTATTGCTGTCTAATAAATCGATTGTGTGGGAGATATTTGTGCTATGGATAATAATTAAACTGATGTAGATATTCCAAATATTAAGAAAATAATTCAAAATGATTAACAGTAAGGTGAGACACATTCCACATGCCATGCTGGCATTTAGCTGCAAGGCTGTTTAACAGGACAATATCCCATCTACTAAGGTCATTGATCTCTGCTGTCTGTCCATAGGTGTGAGCTGCGATGCGTGTTTGAAGGGGAACTTCAGAGGACGGCGATACAAATGTCTAATCTGCTACGACTATGACTTGTGCGCATCGTGCTTCGAGAGCGGCGCCACGACGACGAGACACACCACCGAGCATCCCATGCAGTGTATATTAACCCGGGTGGATTTTGGTAAGTGGTAACTCTAAATGTATACCCAGCGATTGTCAAGTCAATTTTGCTTATACATCCTTTAATCACATTACATAACCTGTAACTTAGTTTGTTATTTGTAATTGATTGTAAGCTAGTACACATTTAGTCAGATTCAGCTCAAATCTCTTCATGGGCCACCAGCTGCCTGTTCAGTGTGCGTGATGAAAAATAATCTGGTGTTTCTACACAGCCCTGGCTCTGTATATGGGTACACAAGCAAAGTGGTGCAGCACTACCCCAGCCGTGGCAATGTGTGTCCAACGTGTTGGGGGCGGAACTTCTGAGGCAGCACCCTATGGCATTGAAGGGAGCCGTGTTTTTCTCCAGTGTTTTTAGTATTCACCATTCACGTGGCTTTTAGAGGAGGGCGTCGTTAGAAACGCAGCATTTCTGATCTGATGCGTCTTCAGCAACCTAATCAATGCAGTCAACTAGATTGTCCTGCAACATCTCGACGGATCTGTGTTGGAGTCGCACTTTATTTATACACCGCTCATGTCGTAGCTGGACATCTATGGCGTCTGTGACCTAGTGTTTTAAATACTGTATGCAAATGTTAAAGAAATGAAATAAGCAGCACACAGTGCAAAAGAGAGAGCTTGATTACCTTTTTTATTTTTATCTTTGAACAGATCAGACAATAGAAACAAGTGAGGTGGCTTATATTCATTTATATAAAACAAACTATTCATCCCATCCCATGCCATCCAAACTGTCATTATTCTAACCAAATGTTGCTTGCTTACAATCGCTGGCGTATGACCTGTGCATCTCTTGAGGTATACTATTTGTGTTGCAAGTCATTTTGTGTGAAAGCATCTGCCGAATGCCGTACATATAAAACATAGCCTTTAAGGGACTTACTGGATTTCTGCTCAGAACTGTAGAGAATTAATGAGGGAAGCCGCATGGTCCCCGACGGCTGAAGGAACTAGTGTAGCTCTACACGACACTGTACACTTATTCTGTGCTCTGGCAGTGTGTCATAAGATGATATCACAATGTAGATCTCCCTCTCTCTCTCTTACCCCCACCCCTATAATGAACACTTTTGCAAGTGATTCAACAAAAATTATAGTTCTGTTGCATAGAGTCTCTTCCCTGTCATTTGTAAATATGACCTTTCAACCTATAGTAGACAGTTACAACAGTCTATTTGTGTGTGTGTGTGTGCGTGCGTGTGCGTGTGTGTGTTCGTGTGTGTGTTCGTGTTCCCATCCAGATCTGTACTACGGTGGAGAAGCCTTCTCGGTGGAGCAGCCTCAAGCCTTTACATGTCCGTACTGTGGCAGGATGGGCTGCACAGAGGCCTCCTTGCAGGAGCATGTGGCTGCGGAGCACACTGAAACATCCACGGAGGTGGTGAGTTGGCCTCGCTGCCCGCCGCACGCTCACCATACGCAGTGAAATCCAAAGTATTTTTAGAACGCCGCGCGTCGTCGTCCTTGTGAGCGCATTGTGAAGTAGCATGCCAGGCATATTAACGATGAAGGTCTTAAAGCAGATGTAGTCTGTGCTGAACGTTGTCTAGATAGCCACAGTTAGGTCATTTGGATGGTCTGACGTTTGAGTGTTGTGGAGGGGGGCTAGGATTCTTGCTCAAGGAGGTTCTGTAACAAAGCCCTCTAACTAAATAACATCGCAACAACATTTAAAGCAAGTGTTAAGTGAGAAACATCTGGTATTTTACTGACCTGGTAAAACCATCCCAAGTTGGCAAGCTCTACCATTTGTGGAACTACTTGAGAAACGACCGCTGTCGAATGAGGGATTTGATTTTAAACAAATGTATAAATCGCTGGCTGGGCAAAAGTACACACACTTGTACCTACCCGTTTTTACATACTGTGTTTACATACTGTGTGTACATAATGCCATTATTTATTTGTATTTCTTTGCCACAGGTTGCTCCTGAGATATACTTTAGTTGATACTTAGCAGCCTATATATTGTGTGATTTTAATACACAGTGTGTTTTGCTCTTATTGTTCCTCATCTTGTTCAGATCTGTCCCATATGTGCAGCACTGCCTGGTGGGGACCCTAACCATGTGACAGATGACTTCGCTGCTCATCTCACACTTGAACACAGAGCACCCAGAGACTTGATATCCTTTTTACAGGCAGCTGACCCCTACAATGTTTGACGTCTCGAGGGTGTAAATTATTTTTGGCTGAATTCGGTCTTTTCCTTTTGAAAGTGGATTGTCTAGGCTTGTTTGACATGCTTGTGTATATTTTTGAAATTGTATTTTGAGAAGGCCATATATGTAGTATGTACATGCATGATACCTGAGTACTTTCAGCAGTCATTCCACTGTTATCGGTTCAGATTCAGATGAATTTATTCAGATTCATTGGTTCAGATTTAGTTTAGAAGTGGATCTGCTGTGCGTGATTGGAGGAGTACAGACGCCAAAATCACAAAAAGGCCAGTGGTGATAATTAAGATGATTTTTATTTTCATTCAGCATACATGTATCTATATAGCCTTGTGAGACCATTCTGAATTTACAAGCTCAGCACGGCTGAGCTTGTAAATTCAGAAACAAAATGAGTTTGTTCAGAAACAAAATGAGTTTATGCCGAGAGCAAGTGCCTGTTCACATGTTCATCTAGTGGATCTTGTTCTGATGAGCTCAGGGTGCTTTGGTTGACATCCACAGGCATCTCCCCTAACCCTAACCCTGGGCCAGGCCCCGCCCCTAACCCTAACCCTGGGCCAGGCCCCACCCCTAACCCTAACCCTAACCCTGGGCCAGGCCCCGCCCCTAACCCTAGTGGTTTTAAATGGCGTTTCCGGACCGGATATCTAAAAATATACTTTTTTCATAAAATAGCAACTTTTAAATTTATGTAATCAGACAAAAGTGTTACTTTGTCAACAAGACAACATGCTCTATGATTTGTGAGCAGATGCATCTTGCAGATCACATTTAGTTTTCTTTAGTTTGTTTTGGATTTGAGCAATTTCTCTCAGAAGAAATCTTTTATGGAACGTTTTAGAAGCTGCTGCTTTGATCTTCATGAGGTTTTTTTTCTCCCCTTTCCCAGTACAAGGCTGTAAAAATGTAATTGTGCATCCTGATATATTCAAAGCACATCATTATACAGTATCGTTTCTATAGATATCGCCCAAGCCTAGTCAAGTACATTATTATGAAAGTTCCTGTTGGTAGGATTTTAGAGCTATATATATATTTTTTCTTTTTCTTTTAAGCTAGTTAAAGCCTAGTCAGGTTAGGCCTTGGCGTGAGAAGCATTTTGCTCGGGAGCTGGTCACAAACAGGACAGATGATATACCGCCCACTGGCTGCAGCGTCAGTGAGCAACACTCGCCAAGCGAATTTAAGAACATGTTCAAGGAAATTAATCGTTCAGTGAAGTTTTATTTTTTAACATAGCAAACATTCAGTTCACTGAACACACCCTTGTGTCAGATGCGCCAGTGGGCGTTGGCCGTTCAGTGGCCGCGTTCTAAGTTGCCACGGCTGCGTGTTCCTTAACGGCGCATTGCCACGACGAGTCCAGCGGCGTGCGGCATGTGAGGAGGATGTTCCACCCGGGCCGCGGCCTCGGGGGCCCGCGTGCGCGCAGGTCCAACATGCACTTCACCAGCAGCACCACCGGGGGGCTCTCCACCAGCCAGGGGGGCTCGTCCTCGCAGAGCTCCAGCTACAGCAGAGAGGCTATGGACCCTATAGCAGGTCAGTTGTGTGCACTCACTGCAAAGAATGTCTCTTCAAAAATAAGTTAAAAAAAAATTCTGACTATATTTGCTCATAATAAAGTAAATAAATCTGCCAATGGAACAAGTGGAATTTAGATTTAATTCAATAAATGTAAGATTTCTTGAAATAAGACCTTGTTAAACCAATCATCAACCATGGTCCTGGGGATCTACTGTCGTTATCAGATCCCCATGACCAGGGTTGAGGACCACTACTTTAATCATACCACAGCTTGGAGCCAAATGCAGGATATACTGTATATTGATGTAGAAGAAATGCTTTCCTACTGGTTGCTCCATCTCCCCCCTCTCCCCCATAAATGTATAGGACACATTGTACAGTCTACAGTACTCTTGGGTGTGTGTGTGTGTGTGTGTGTGTATGTATGCCACATACCGGATAAACACAAAGTACATCAGACGATTTATCAAAAGATGTTGCCATGGCAATTACTTTGTTATTTTTCTATTTTAATGGGGGTCGAGTGCCTGGCACCACCAACAGTGCTGTAATGAGCGCGCGCGTTTCAGTGTGCCTCTGCAAACGAGCCACCAGAAAATGGTCTTCTGTACCCCACACAGTGTGTACTGTAGCTACTCACCACAGATCCTCAGCAAGCCAGCATTAAGTGGTGTTTTGTTTAAAGATGCTGCCATTCGCCATTCGGGCTGCGTGATGTGTACTTTCAGCAGCCAGAGCGCACGTCCGCGTTGCGTGAGGTCACCATTTGGTAGTATACATACGGGCCTTTGGTCCAGGAACACACTGTGGGATGTTGACCCATGCAGGATTCAGGAACATTAGCCCTGTGAGGCCATCTTCACCTTGCAAGCTCTAGTTTCATGTCGCCGCTCAGTCTGGAACCCCTCGATAAAACCAAAGCATATGACGTCGTCATCTTGGGAGACGGGGAAGCTTAAACTAGCCACCGATTAGCCCGATTGTGATTCTACGCGGGGCACAAACGCTTTCACATTGAGGGGATCCAGACTGATACGACGTGAAATTGGGGGTCTCGTGAGGTCAGGACGGTCTCCAAAGGTGGCTAGTCCAGTCCTATGGACATCTGGTGAGATCAGTTTACAAAATAGTATAAAGTTATACTATCGCTTAGAGTAGGGTTGGGGAACCTGGTCCTGGAGGGCCGCTGCCCTGCATGTTTTAGGTGTTACACCTGATTCATGTGAATGGGTCGTTAGAAGCCTGATCATGACCCATGCAGGACAGCGGCTGTCCAGGACCAAGGTTCCACACCGCTAGTTTAGAGTTTAAGGCTGGTGGCAAATTTGTTTTTAAGGAAAAATTTGAAAGTTTTACATAGGCTACATTTTTTAAGGTATATGGTTATATGTGAATATGTTGTTGTTTGTACTGTTATGTGTAATTGTAAGTTTACATGCTGTTCTTGGCCAGGCCACCCTTATTTCTTGATTTATTGATTGATTTACTTACTGTCTCTGGTGAGAGTGCAGTCTCACTGCCTGCTTGGCACTAAACTGCCCCCTCCCCCCGTCCCCCCTCCCCAGAGCTGCTGTCCCAGCTGTCGGGGGTGCGTCGCTCTGCGGGCGGCCAGCTGAGCTCGGGCCCGTCGGCCTCCCAGCTGCAGCAGCTCCAGATGCAGCTGCAGCTGGAGCGGCAGCAGGCGCAGGCAGCCCGGCAGCAGCTGGAGTCGGCCCGCAGCGCCACCAGGGCTGCCGCCGCTGGCGGCAGCCGCGCCAGCGCTGTCCTCGGAGCCAACTCTGCTGCCGGCGGCCACCATCACCCCGGCAACGGGGCCGCCGCCGGCCACAACGGTGGCAGCCCCGCCCCCAACCCGGGCCCCCCCGAACCCAGCCTGCCGCACGCAGCCCACAGCTCCCAGTTTCTACTCAGCAGGTTGGTCCTCCTCCCTCCACCAGCACCGCGTTACCTAGGAGACCGCCTATAGTCTAAGGCTCCTCCCTCCACCAGCACCACGTTACCTAGAAGACCGCCTCTAGTCTAAGGCTCCTCCCTCCACCAGCACCACGTTACCTAGGAGACCGCCTCTAGTCTAAGGCTCCTCCCTCCACCAGCACCACGTTACCTAGGAGACCGCCTCTAGTCTAAGGCTCCT
>JAODUH010010017.1:0-29800 GCA_027564835.1 Typhlichthys subterraneus
CGCGAACAAGACCCCGAGGTACTTAAACTCCTTCACTTGGGGTAAGGACTCATTCCCCACCTGGAGTAGGCACTCCAAAAAGTTAAGAAAAGACAATTCACAAAAATACATTAGAAAGCTGTTATGAACTGGAACATGGATTTTGAAGCATGCTACAAATACACTACAAATACATGAGTACTTTGCTAAATCACTTACAGTTGTATTTATTTTGGATAGTTTGGATAGTACTGTATAGGGCTAAAGTATGATACGTAAAATACACATTCAGGTCATACTGTAGCAGAGGACTCAAATCATTGCACGTTTATTAACAAGTGAATAACATATTTGCAGCCAACTTTGATATTATTACTTATTTTTATCATCACTATTGTAACTTTAAGTTAATTTAAATCCAAAACTTAAAAGTTGTAATATTATAGAAATTATCTTGAAATGTAATTTTCTATTTATATTTAAATAATTATGCATGGAAATATAGATAGGCTTATAATACAATGCATGGCATTAGTAACAGTTGCCCATCTTATATCATAATAAAAAAGAAAAATATCAACCTTAATGTAATTACTTAACATTTAAAATCAGTCAAATAGTTTATTGTTATAAATATATTGTTTTTGGACTGTTTGAATGTGTTGAACCATAGTTTTTCATATGAAGTTTACAAGAATATTACTTGTTCAACATTTAAAACTGTAGGTGGCAGTGTTGATGCAATTACAGAGAACGATTATATGTTTGTCCAAGAAGTGTTTGAAATGTCCACTGCTCATTTGCAAACAACAGCACAGTCAATTTAATATTCTTACTATTTAAATGCTTTTCTTTTAAGATTATAATTCTTCTTCGCTCAGAGGAGAAGCCACTTAATTTATTCTGTTTGCCTTTACAAATATTTTAATCATCTGTAGTTTTAGGAACCAAACATAATCACACAAAAATTAAGTTAAGTTAAGATACACTTAAGATACACAGAAATTGATTTGATTGTACTGGAATGGTAATTGTATATTACACCTAATGATTTAGCCTATAGTTGTAATTAAAAGGATATCAGCAATTAATGAATATCACACAAATCATACATTGCTAATCTTCAGTTATAAAACACCAAAAAGTATTTAATCAACCTTCAGACAAGCAGTTTAGTTAAAATATAAATAATCTGAAATAATTTATTATTGTCACCAATACATTAATTTGAATAAACCACTTTACATTTAAATGTACTGTAAATACCTGTAGTACATAAAAAAGTAATTTTATAAAAATTGTATTAAACTAAAATATATTTGTTAAAGTTTGCATTATATTGTTTGTTATCAGCACTTTCAGGGTGTATTGAAAACAAAACAAATGCTTACATTATTTATGATTAATGCCTTATTCATATGCTCCTCTGTAACTGAAAACTTTGCATTCATATTTTCAATACTGTAATATTATATTAGAAAACAAAGGCCAAACCATGTCATGTATACTGGATGTTTAAATCTAGTCCATGGCTGACAAAATATTGTAAGCTACATAACAACAATTTTGGTTTTGATTCTCCCATTATGCTTTATGGTAAGTTGTGTGAATTTTGCGTTTGATTATAGTCTGAAATAAGAAAAGTGATTTGAGAGGTTTTTTATTTGCGACTGTTATATGTTGCTCAAATGTGCAGCCTAAAATATATCTTCTGCTGTATGATGGTTGATCTTGGCCATCAATTGGTCTACCTTTGGCTCAACATGTTGACCTTTTAGCCCTCATTACAGTGTGCAAAGCAGCCCTCTTATTGTCCTGTCATCATGACCAATCTCTCTTGTACAGCCACCTGAACATGGGCTGAAGCATCCCAGTCAGGTGACCTATAGTGTCAACAGTGTACTCAGTAGAGAGCCGAAGTCAGCAGCTCTCTCAGCCTTTACTGTATTAGAACTACCATACTGCCACAATGGAGCCTTTAAGGATAAAACATAACCAGCCTTTACTGTATTAGAACTACCATGCTGCCACAACGGAGCCTTTCAGGATAAAACATAACCAGCCTTTACTGTATTAGAACTACCATGCTGCCACAACGGAGCCTTTCAGGATAAAACATAACCAGCCTTTACTGTATTAGAACTACCATGCTGCCACAACGGAGCCTTTCAGGATAAAACACATATCAGGGATTTACAAATATCTGATGGTCTCGGTTTACCATTGTTTATTGCAACCTGTATATTTTACGATATGAAGATCAGTGTAAAGCGAGCGCTTACTTTCCAGCTTGAGAAGTAAAACCATTAGGACATCATTCTGTTTGTGACTTGGAGTCATGTGTAAATCAATGTATTCATGTTTTTCCAAACATCCAATCTTTTAAAAATCATGTTTAACATTATAAAGAGTAAAACATTTGAATGTTTTATTTTTACGCATTTATATTATAATATTTAGAAAAAGTGCCCATTTATTTATTTGAGATGCTAGTAATGTAACTGATTCTGCACTCCTATCAACTTAATGCAAAAGCATACGAATTAGAAATAATTTGAGACAATTTGAGGCATATTCAGAAGAAATGCTTCAGCCATACCAAATGATTCCAGTTGTATGGCCTTAATGCACACATACAGTAAGTGTTACAGTAACTTGTTTAGCTGTTACTGCTGTGATATCAATGTGTTATTCATGTTTTATAGAACTGAAACATGGTAAACAAGTATACAAAGACTGCAATGAATATGACTAGCTTATACTGTAACATGCAAAACTACTTACAATATACAATACTGTATAGCTACAGTAAACATATTTGTATGCATTATATACAAATAATTTGTATTTTATAAAATGTTTTTATGTGAAGCACATTGCATCTGCATCAGGCATGAAATGTGATATAAATAATATTGCCTTGCCTTACTTATTAAAAAAATATGTTAGGTACTAAATTACTGAACATGACATGAACATTTTTTTTATTACAAATAAATGCATTATATTTTGTACATCAAAAAGTTGAAAAAAATACTCCTGAATGTCTTAATTATAACTGTAACAGTTATACAATTATGTATTTTCTGTTCATACATAAATTGTTTATACTTTTATACAATAACCCCAGTTAGGCTATAGTAACATTATTTTCCTGAAGTCAGTCCAATGGTGTGTAGACTAGACAGAGCTGAGGGACCATATAACGCAGACGATTAATCTCTTACTACTGTCTATGGTTAGGCCTTACCTACATGCTGTTTATGCGTCATTAATTAATTATGTGAACATGATCTATAGCATGAGCGGCATACAATCACAAATCATTATCTAAATGTTTTATATAATCACGCATTATGATAAAGAACAGCTACACATACAGTACACGGTTCAGCCGTTACTTTTTCATGCCCGTTAAAAAGTAGTCTACTTTAATTACGTAATGTGAAATTAACGGGAATGATAGGCAATATTACAAATGGGTTCTCCTGTATTCAAATTGAATAAGAACCATAATGTAAACGTTACATTACATGTTACCAAGACGCTATGCAATGTATAAATGTGTACTTTATAAGTATTATTCAGTAGTTATTTTCTATGCTTTTATTTTCATTCTAATTAATTTACATGATACAATTTATTAATTAAGTTATTTAACTTTTTATGTTGAATGTAATCCACCTTGCTCAGGAAAATGCAATTTTAAAACTCTTATTTAATTTCTTAAACTATAGTGCATTAGAATATAAAACTTACTTTAACTGATGTCATTGCTCCATTTCAACTTAAAGCGCCAAAAGAAAATAATGACTGGAAAATATTAGCGACATGCATCCTATTTAACAATACATCTTAGAGAATAGGCCTACGCCTACGCCTACTAAGAAGTGAGACAGAAACAAATCAACAGTCGTGTAAGTTGTTCATCCTTTATATGTCCCACATGGTCCTAAAGTACTTAATTGTAGGTAGCTCCAATCCTTGT
Source organism: Typhlichthys subterraneus (assembly GCA_027564835.1). Lineage (NCBI taxonomy): Eukaryota > Metazoa > Chordata > Actinopteri > Percopsiformes > Amblyopsidae > Typhlichthys > Typhlichthys subterraneus. Next base: position 3,968 of record JAODUH010010017.1, read on the forward strand.
GCTCAGTGATTGGCAGCAGGGTAAATTGATATAACTAACTAGAAGGTATGCCAATCAAGGTGAGACAAAATACAATATCTAACTGGAAGGTACAGCTACGCTTATTTAACATTCACTTCATATTAGAGTATAGAATCAGTATTTATTTGGCACAACAGCTTACTTCTACAGCGTCAATGCTGCATACGAATACTCCTCTTTGACAATACGCCCCTCTGTCTGCGGTTTTTGGTATCGCCCAAACTTGGTTCAGATATGAGTTATTTTTCTATGGGAGCGCTGTATTGGAGGTGAAGGTCCGCGTATCCCTCTCGGCTTTAGCTGTCAATGGCTTTCAATACGCATATTATTTGAATGTCTGGGCGTTGTAATATTTTATCCAAAGTAACCAATAATGGATATTTTTTGGATATTATGGATAATACCCACGGTGATAGCTGTTGAAGGTAAGACCATATTTTGCCGGCTTGAGTTTATGACAAAGCGCACGGATGTTCTTTGCTAAATACAGTAGCCTGCCAAATAAATCAAATGCATTTTAATAGTTTATTGTTCTGTAGCCTATAGTATTTCTATTCCTTCGTTAATTTCGGTCTGAAAATCCCATTACAAACGTTATGGGATGCACAAAACGCTACTGCATCCTCACAGGTCTGGTGATGTTCGTCGTTGTGGTCGGCATATTTCCATATTTGCTAAATTAACCTACACGTGTTTGTGTTTCACACATCCCCACGATAGGCTATAGTCTGATTAGACACTGTTTAATTTTATAGCGATGTATCGCAGCCGTGTGAGGCGATTGTCGCTGGACAGCGTGGCGGTTGCCTTCAGTTTTACGCACCTCGAGGAACGGTCTCTAACGTCGTCTACGAACGCATTTGCAAACATTATACTGTTCTCTATATTGACTCACCCAAGGCGTCTGATCCTACATTACGGGGGGATCCCGTTGCGGTGAAGCGGATGCAAGCATTACCAGTAATGTGCAATGGGTCTTGTTGATTCACGCACAATGGAACAGGTTGACCAACTGGTCGTGGTATTAGGGCGACAAAGTAAGGGGACTCAACAAGTCAGTATTTAATGCATATGAGTCGCGGGTTAGCCTGTGTGTCGACTTTGACTGCAATGAATTACCTCAATTTGCCACGTGAGTGCAGACAGCAATGTTTTAATGTTATGCGTCAACCCATTCCATTATTTTCTGAGGATAGGATAGACTGCTGTCACAGGTAAACGTGTCTTCCTGTGTGGTTAAAGCAACCCTAATAAATTCAAGTTCCTCTAAAACTCAAAAGCAGAAAAGAAAACAAGTGTAAATCGTAGGCTAGAATGAAACCCTTATTTAGATGCTATTTTTGATGTCTGGTCTTTTTCTACTGTACAGTAGCAGCCAACAAAATCACATAAAAGGAAAAACTGTTTTCATTTAAATTCTCTCTAATCTTTAATGAATCATTCATGTTAATAAATGACACTCCTGAACAAATTTAATCCATATTTCTTCTCCTTTTGCAACAGTTATTTTGCCACTGATGTTCTTTGTACTGATGTTGAAGGCCTACAGTAAACACCTTACATATACTGTAGCCTGAGACAGAGCAGTAGAGGCCTGGAATTTTAAAACATGCCAAAAAATATTGACATTTGTAGTTGACTACAGTACCTTCTGTAGCGAATTCAGTGTGACGTTTTATTTAACATTCCCCAAACATATTTATCAATATGCAGTTAGCATATTTTGCATGAGCAACATGGCAAGATGGCTGACAACAGTCCTGAGATAGTGGAATATTAGCACAACTTTAGTCTTTTTTTACTTGATGTACTTTGCTTTTTTTGTCATTTTTGAATTGCACTATAAGTGCTTGCGTTTTCTGTTTCTTACAGTTATGAAATATATTAGAGAAATGCTTTAGATAAGTGTTTTAGTGTCAGTTTGGATGTGGTTTTGATAACTGCCTATAGTGACTTTACAAACTCCAGCACAGCATCATCCGTTTTACTTATACTTCCTTTTACTATCCTTTTACTTTAAGTGTCCAATGGGGTTGACGAGACAGATTACATCTGAGAAGTAAAGCTTTTTGGCACCTTTTAAGGTCATGGCATGGCTGTAGCGATACCAGTTTTTCTATTGTTACTTTGTTTTATAAAATGTACTGTCATGTAGCTTTTTTAGTACATTCTATACTGTAATGTTGACGTAGCCACAGTCTGAGCACTGAAATAATTGTATTTCCAACAAAATAATCTAATTATTGGAAAGGATAGAGAGGATTAGACAAATCAAACTGAAGATGTTTCATAATAATACCCAACCCAGTCCAAATTCATATCGTAAGTAGTTCTTAGAGCTAAATGTGGCACATTTTGTATTTTATGTCTATTTTTTCTTGGACAGTTATCTAAGACTATCATGCCTGTTTCCGCAACCATCTGGACAGTTACACTAATACAATATGAATCTTATATTTGGCTAAAAGTGCATGTAATGTATTTGATAAAAAAGGACTATGAATATACAATATAATTTTACTCAGGAGTGGGTGATATGGCCAAAACTGTCTATCATATTTGTATATCACTATTAAGGAATACATAACAATGTAGTGTTGTTGTTGCAAATAATTGTAAGACATTTTTTAAATTGGCAATATTTATATAATCTAGTGAATTAAATAAAATTAAATATCCACACGTCTCCTCGCCCCCTTACAGGGGCACTAAAAAAGACATAAATCAAATAATGTAAAACAGTCCTGGCCACTGATTCGATCTGGAATTGTATGTCGTAATTTTGCCAGAACCTACAGTCTACAATTTGTTTAATATGCTACTCATGCACACACAGTGATACAACAGACACTTTTAGAATAATTTTAGATATTTAAGTCCATGGATTTGTTAATCCTGTCTGTGTAAGTTGATCCCGAGTCTTGCGGTTATCTTCTTTTGATGACGTCTGGCTTGTGCAGTGGAGATCACATATAGTGTACATGTCCTTCTATATTTCCTATTCAAACGTACTCTGACAGTTTCAAGGTTTTATAAGCTATCACATAATAGTATTTCCTAGGCAAGCACTCCATGTGGGTTGCTGTCCTGGCCTGCAATATGATAAGATAATATTTTTTTGTGTGTGAATAATAGGCAAGATCACACAGTATGAAGTATGAATGTAATTACGTATTCATACACATAGGCCTGTGTTTCAAGCTTTCTTTAGCCTTTCGTTTACGCACCCACTCATTTGAAAATGAAGAACTGACAAATGTTGTTGAAGCTGAACTCTTTTCATATTCATGTTTTGTTTTTTGCATTAAGTCTGTAACACATACTGTATTTGTGTTTAGATCTTGTGCCTTTTTCAGTTTTAACTTTTTTCTTCCCATAATAAGAGGCCGCCTGCCAGTTCAAAGCAGTATGACTGTTAATGTTTTGAAAATCCTGCCATGTTTGTTGAAGATGCTTTCATATGTAAATGCAGAGTCTGTTTTTCCAACTGTGGTTGTATGTAAGCAGGGAAAGTGTGAGTGCAACATGGAAGCATTATAGTTTGTGGAAGAGCAGCAAAATACACAGGGAGGCGTGCCCGAAACAGGCTTAGATAAAGGTAAAATGAGTGACCGTATACAATCCAGTGTTTTCTCAGTCAACCCAATGAGCAGATGCAGGGCGCTGCCCAGCACGCCAACCGCCATGGTAGGCTTTCACAAAGAATCCATCTCCATTCAAACTCTAATCCTGGCTGCTCAGGGCCCAGGCATTGTCACTTTGCATGCAAAATCTCAATTAGTGCTGGTACCAGTTGTTTCACTTGAGGGAGGTGTAACATTTCAGGGACATCTATGGCTACCTTAGGGGTGAGATTAAGGCAGGGATAACACCACAACTTTAGCACAGAGTATCACTAAATTTCTAAAGGATGGCATTGTGGCTGCTTGCTTGAAGACGGACTGGCATTGTCTAGAAATCATTATCTGAATTAGTCACTTCCTCAGCCTGTTGGTACAGTTGTGGGTCAAAGCTCACAGGTTTTTAACAAAATATGACTTGGCAATGCTCCACTTTTACTACTATGTACTATCATATTATAGACCTATAAAAATACAACAACAAAAAACTATTAGGAAAAGGTAAATTGGACAATGCAGAAAGTTTATCATTTTAAAATAGCCCATGTTGCTAATCAAACAATAATACATAGGGGAAATACTATATTAGGCCATACAAAGGAATTATGACGTGTCTAGCTATTGGCAGAATTAAATGAATGGCATAATCTGCCAGGCACTCCTTTATTTTGACAGGTTCACGCATGTTCAATTTTTGCAACGGCAACAGAATATCTTACTCAAATTTCTAATGATTTCTCTGCATTAAAAAACAAACACAAAACTTTTACTAATCGTAAATTTACCATGGTCAAATCGTTTTTGCAAATATCTCTTGGTGTCTGTCTGTTGTAACTACTTGAAGTAGCTGGGTTGAGTCTATTGCTTCAGGACAACTCCGGTCAATTGTCAGTCCTTGAAAAGTATATGGGATTTTAAAATGTCATATTGTATGCCACACCCCACCAACTATGTAGCCTATAACAAGCTGGATAAAGCAATTTGCAAATGCTATTGCAAACATCCCTGAATGGACTTACTGAACATACAATTGGATCATATTATAAAGAAGGGTCAGTTATGCTAGAGGCACAGTAAGCTATAGATTTTTATAAACCGTGTGAATGTGTTCTATTGCAGTCCAAACTCTTTTTTCTACAACAGTAGTGCTACTGTTTCACATAACAGTGAACAGATGCATTACCTAAAATGTATTTCTAACTTAGAATTATGAGAAATATGTGTCTTGAGTTATCTCAAGATCTAGTTGTTGTTACCTAGTTGTTTTCCTTGCCGTGTTAGGTGTGTTGTTTCACTAGATAGTTAGAATAATGTCAGTGTGGCTGAAGAAAGTGAACAACCCAGAATAGTACTATATCACCCGCACTATGTTAACAAATGTATTAATTTATATTCTAGTGCATATTCTTTCTGCCTTTACTCTAACAAAACAAAACAAGACAACGATGCCGGAATAATTGATCTGATGCAACACTAAAGTGTGTTGCTATTTTATATTAGAATGTGTCTATCCTGTAGATTAGTAAGCCTCATCGAGTTTGGTTTAGTAGAAGTTCAACTCAAGAGAAACTTTAATTGAATCCGAGTGCCTGGCTAAAAGGACTATTAAGTCTACGTGGAATATACTGTCTTTTGCAACTCTGCATATACGCATGTCCTGATGACTGATAGAAACCTAGACCTACTGTATAGTTTCAATAGTACAAACTGATAGCTACTGCTTTTTTTGTACCTCTACATCGCTTCTCACATACAATATTTCACACTGGAATCTAGATCAAGGGTGTTCTGTATCCTGCTATCTTAATTAGCACGCTAATTGGCAATGTGAAGTCTCTTGGTAGGTCATATTTATAAGGCAATGTAAAACCCATTGGGAATTTATGGTGAAGGGATTTTGCATGGTTGGGATGTTAAATACCAGGACCTAATTCCAATAGTAGGCTAAATGTATTAGCTGTTTATATATATATATATATATATATAAACATATTATTCTGTAACAAATATTTTACGAAGGTTTATCAATAACACATGCAATTATTGCCACACAGAGCTGTGGTTCTGATTTTCAACTGATCAAATCTCGCACTCTCGAGCCGAGACGTAGAGTGAGAAGACTGGTGGGGGGTGGGTGGGGTGGGGGAGTGTACCCTGAGAGAGGTCAGACCTCGTCTCTGGGACCCCCGTCCGCACACACCCTAGGTACTGTGACACTGCCTTTGAGAGCGTGCCCAGAGCACACAAACCCAGCGGATTAGTGTCTGGCTCTCAATGTCCCCGGGAGCAGAGCCCATCGGGCCGAGACAAAGAGCGGCTGATTGCGTTGTCATCTGCATCACAAAGGGAAGCCCTTTTCCACCTGAGCCGCTGCCTGTGCTCCACACCGCACAGCACATCTATCAGCAACTCTGTGACCACGTGACATTTGGCTTTCTTTCCCCCTCCGCTCTCTGACCCCCTCTCTGTCCAGCCTCACATCTGCACCTCTGCCTCCCGTTTAGCGTCGGATAGCCGCACCAGCTCTAACGAGCTGTTTTGATTGTCGACAGTGGTGCGTGCGCATAGCGACGGCAACGTTTGACGCCTATCCTCATTTCTCAACCGGCTGAGGTCCATTACCGCTCAGATAATTTGGGCAGATAGACACGTAGACAAAAGCCCTAGTCTCCATGCTGTCAGGCCCAGGGTCTGTCTGTCTGTCGGTCAGATGCAGGTAGCACCGCCAGCAGGCAGACATGTTTTATCTGATTTGTGTGCATGGCGGAGCATATCTGGTGTTGTGTAACCGATGACGGTTGTCTTGTGGTGCTGGGCAGGCCCGGTAGCCAGAACACTACAGAAGACATGATCATGGTGCCTTCAGAGGATTATCTTCTTACACTTGTTTTTCAGGAGCACCATGTTTGCGTTATCGGCATGAAGAAAATCACAGTGTAATTTGCCATTTTATTAGCGCTACACTTTACTGTCCCTTTAATACAGATTCTCTATTCTGTTACCAACTATGACTTGACATTTTTTAATAATTTTATCTATTTACTTTTTTTCATATTTAACTTTTCATATTGTTATTTTTTTTTCCTGCCTTCAATAATTGTATTGATTGTCTCGTGCAGTCATACGATTATTTGCTGCTGCTCTGTTTTACCAGGATACAGACTCAAGGGTTCGTCCTGCGCACAAATGTGTTTCATAATTTGCATTGTTGTTTATTAACTGTTTCCAACGACGGCGTGTCAGGGCCATTGCAGGTTAAAACATCACATTGCTTGAGATATACATACATTTACGAGACAAAACTTACAAGGAAATGCAAGGACATCAGCCCTGGCTCTGGGCTGGAATTAGGTGAGCTTATGTGTCCAAATTAAAGTGTCTTGGTAGAGAAAACATGAACGTTTAATTAGTTTAACTAGTTTAATTATCTGGCACAATACTAATGTGTACAACATATATAAAGAGAAGAGATAAATGTGCTAACCTATGGGGCTAAGAGGTGAGGAATCTCCAAGACGACAGCCCCCACAACAGAGTGGGGAACACACTTCTTGGTGTTTAATCATCTGTTGTCCAATTACTGAGGCCTGCAGAAGGCCATGGGGGCTGGCTGTCAATACAGACTTAGTCCTGGCAAGTACAAAGCGTTTCTGGATTACCAGGGAATGGCAGGTGGGGTGTAATGGACATTACATTGGTTTTACTCTGTTGTGAGTTTTGTTTAAGCTTGTACAATTTGTGCTCTGTAGCAGCAGTGGAAAATGAAGCTCCGTCACTTGGTATGGATCAGCATTGTTTTGAGCCCAGCTCCAAATGTAATTAATTTGGATTATTTAATGGAAGATAATTATTTTCTGACTGATCTTGTTGAGACCCACTGACCTTTTACCACTGTCATCAATCTACAGCCTCTTAAAACCAGAATCGATAACAAGGCTTAGTAAAGATCAGATCTCTAGGAATGTGTTTATTGAGGCACTTCAATAGACACAGGGAGGTTCATTATAGTTATTTCACATTCAGTATACAGTGCACTATGATAAATGCTCCATTTGGGCAGGGTAAGCAAATCCTCATTTGCATAATCATTTCACTAAAAGCCAATCCAGTGTGCAATGCAATTGACAGCATGAACTGTCAGACCTGCACTTGTAGGAGCTCTGATTACAGCAATAACATCTTGTCATGAGCTTGTTCCATTTGTTCACCACTATTTTACACTAATTCCATATGAGCGGCATGAGAAAAAGCAGTATACGTCCACGGAGGTCAGTAAAACATTGTCTAGAATCCTAATGGATAGCTAAACAGCAGTGCGGTTTATAAGGAGACAGTGAAATGATTGCTTTTTTCCATACCTTCCTTTGGCATGGCGTTTTGGGTAGCAAACACAAAGGATCATTTGTGGGGGCAGCTGAGAAATCCATAGAGGATCTCTTGAGACCCGCTGTGGCTGTGAAATCAATGCAGTGATCCAGCTGAGGCCATCAAGGGAGATGAATAAGTCATAGGATACGGTTAAACATGTAGAATGTTGTTATTCATATGGCCAAAATAGCTTTTTCATCTGCAGAGAAGAAAGCCTAGAAAAGGTACAATGTTTACCTTTTGTATTTCCTAACCCTAAGGTTGAGTTTGTGTGTTTATCTAAAACTGTTCACTGACATCTAGAAATGCTTAAAATGTTGTGATCCCAACAAATAGATGTTATGGTATTTTACCTAGTCTATATTTAGTCTGAAAAATCAAACTGAAGAACCATGTTGTTATCAGTTTAATATTCAGTCTGACATTGCCTTTAATGAGACTTTTCTGTCGGTGGAGGATTTATTTACATTTTCTAACTAATTACAACTCATCCGGCCACTGTAACATTGATTTCATTGGACAGTGAAGTTGGTTAACACACCCACAAAAAGCACTGATTGGATTGTGACTCCAAACTGGTAAGCGCCGTTGATGAGTGCAATGCCAGACCGTGACTGCTTGGCAGCATTGGAAAAGTGGGCTGGGCTTTAACAGCCTGGAACAAGGCTAATATTGACTACATCCTGTGGATATTAAGAAGTCTGTATAGCCTAGCACACCATTTATTTCCCTTTGCTTTGCTGTATGAGCCGTAACACCTGGGAAGTAATAACAATTCATTACCACATTTTATTTTCTAGTTTTCATTAAAGAGATGGATGGAACATTATGTAATTCATCTTAAATTTCAAGTATACAGCCAACAAAATGAATCTGTTAGCCACATAACATGCACTCTTTGGTAGACCCTTTAACCCCAAAGAGCTTTACATTACCGCAAGCACATATTTAGCATGGGAGGGCCCCCGTGTGGAAATCTAACCCTCATCTCTAGCTGAGGCGGTGACCTGCCTCAGCACAATATATATATTTTTTTATTTATTTGTTCCTGTTGCTTGGCTTCTCCCTGCCACGCAGAAACAGTTTGACCCTTGGCAGCTGTCACGCAGCCCATATTGCAGGCATGCAGCGTCTGTACATGTCCCATGATGGACCTGCTGTCAGAAGCCTGCCTGCTGGAGTGATTGGAGAAACATGTTTGGAATTAGGCCTCCGTCCGGATCGGTGACGCCTTGGCAGGGCTTGTGTGAAGGGGCTAGATAGCAGCGCTGCACTTTTCTCTGCACTACCCCAGCGGTATACCGGCTGGGGATGGACACACTACGGCTACACACTTTTTGCGCACGCACACGCGCGCACACACACACACACACACACAGAAAAGTACTGTGTATTTTTTTTTAAACAAACCCAAACCCGTTCGGGTCCAAAAGAAACACGCTGAGTACCGAAAGAATAAACGGAATCTTAAAATTGTGTCGCTATAGGCGACGCCATGTCGCCATCAATAGTCAAGGAATAGTGCAGAAAAGTTTGCTGAGGAATGCACAGGTTCCCACTCTTACACTGTCTGCAAATGATAAAAGGAAGCAAATTAATCTCGGTCAGATTTTAGTTAGTAATTTAGATTTACCAACCGAAGCCAAGGCTGGATCTATTCAATACAATTTAGAATTCCTATCACGGACCATGGTCAGATCCGCAAGAAAGTAGCCTAAAAGTATTAAGCAAGATGTCTATATGGTTTCGGTATCGGTTTCAACATTTTGTAATTGCTTCTTTACATATATTAATCTACATATATTCATGTTAGCAGATGTATTAATTAATTAATGGGTCCAGATGGTCTTCTCTGCAGAAATCACATTTATCTGAGAATCATAGCATAGAGTCAAACACTCAAAGTGTGTCTCGGGTCGGGTCTTGGAATTTTGGGTCTCGGAGGAACCGTGAAGACATTTACTCTACACACACGCACACACACGCACACGCACACACACACATACACACGTGACAAACTCCTGCTGTCTAAGCTAACTAAGAGCAATGAGCAGTGAGACAGTGAGCATTGCGTCTGGTCTTTGGTCTCAGCGACGCTGGTCTGCCCTACTTCTGTGAAAACAGTCATCTGGACCCAAACGTTCCTCCATACAGCCAGGCTTCTGGCAGGAGCACATGCTAATCTCTCTTTCTCATGCCATGACAGAAACACACAGACGCACACACACACTCACTCACCCACTCACTCACTCACTCACTCACCCACTCACTCACTCACTCACTCACTCACTCACTCAGAGAAACAGCCATAGACGCACTTAAACACATCTCTCACACTGTCACACTGATTTTCCGATACTGTCCATTTGTGTTATTGTTGCTCTCTCTTGTGCAGGCATACCTGTCCACCACATTCTCCACTGACGTCCTGTACTTTCTGTCCATTTCCTCTTGTTGCTCCCACACACACACACACACGTACACGCACACACGCGCACACACACAGTCTAACTCAACACCTGCAGGGCGGGCGGGCCTGCATGGTTTTGTGGCATCACGGCATTAACAGGGAGACCAGAAGCCTGCAGCTGGCTCAGTGTGTATGAGGCGTGAACACGGAGGTCAGGTCAAAGCTGGCCTTTCAACTTGCATACAGTCACTGTTCTTTCACTCCTGCGCAAATTTCTGTCGGCTGCGTTGTAATATGTTGTCGTCCCCCCCCTCACCCATTGAGTCCGTGTATCAAGAATCCAGTGCGTTTATCCAGGTCCTGGGTTCACTTCAGGCAAACTCTGCATGGTGTGGCTCTGTCTCAATATTGGAGAGCGATCAGTCAACATGCTGGAAGTGGAATGACTTGATTGGTTGAACGTACAGTACTGTAGCTGCGTCTTGCCACATGAAGCATGTCTGAGTGCTTGATAAGAACTGACAGGGTTGTGATGTTGTACAGCATGTCTCATTCAACACACAAAATGTGGAAAAGCCCAGATATGCGCTTGAAAGCTGCGTAGAAATACACGTTCTGCAATAAAACCACCCACAAGTCTTCAGCCAACAATGTGAAAGCTCAATTTCAATGCTGAATGTCTTGTGTGGTGAAATCTGCTCTGTTCAGATTTGGTCTAGACACTGCTCTAATGAATACTCCCTGACACTCACTGAAGTGTTCTACACTACAGGATCATGCATCATTCACCCTGGTGATACACTGACTTGGCAGGAACATTTACTGTGTGCTGCAATTTAAACAGGGATTTTTAAAAACAATAGTGTAATAATTTAGGCTATCCATGAAATGGATACTGTATATTATGGTTTAGGTGTGTTTTCTTTAATGCAGAAGTGGCCTTTTGTGACAGACAAGACAATAATGATGTCTTGACTTTTCCTTGTATCCTCCTGTATTGGGTCTTACAATGATTAATAAAATACATGTATACAGTACTATGTAAGGTGGGAGTTTGCCCACAAAATAGAACACTTTTCTTTTACGTAATTGGGCAAGGCACTTCAGAAAAGCATTGCTAATAAATCACAACATCTAGCCTAATCCTCCAGCTTCTGGCTGACAAAAGAAGTGTGCTAAACACTCACTTATTATCTCTCACACTCACGCGAGCTAGCTGGAGGGTTCTACTTGACTAGCACTCTGAGAACCCACCAAGTCGCCACACTTCACAACCGCACATTTCCCGCTGCTGTCTTTATTTTCTTTATTCGGCTCGATGCCTGCCAGAAACACCAGCCTCTGCCTCTTTTGTTTCTCTCTCTCTCCCCTCACACACCTGTCATCTCCACGTTAATGTGAAAAAATTCTAAGTGCCAGTCTGTGATGGAAATTGATCACTCTGGATAAATGTGTTACCTGTCACTCTACTTCTGGATTAGGGCCTTCATCGGTGCCAAACAACTGCAGGATCTTTTTTTTCTCTTCTCCCTCTCTCTCGCCATTGTCAGGAGACATGATTTCGCCTGTGGCTACCAGGAAACACGTATTGGTAATACTGTATGAAGGCGTCAGGCCAGCAGCTCTAGGCGCTTGCGGTGGAGGGGCGTGGGGATTCTGTTGTCACCCGAGCACGTGTCAGACGACACCGCGAGCGGCTGTGTGGAAGGGCAGTAGGATATAGGCGCTGATTCGTGTGAGAAGGGGTGAGACAGGCAGCGGGGCTAATTGGGGAGGTTAATGGGCTGTCGCAACGCATCTCGCCACCCAGCAAACCACAGCGACATGCCTTCCTATCATTCATTAAAAAGCTAAAGCACACGGCATTAGGTTATACACTGAATAGGAGATATACGTTTAGGTTTTTTTTTAAGATGTAAACATTGCTTGATTAACGATAACATGATCTTAAATATGAAGCATTTATGGAGCCTTGCACCCAATAAAAGCAGGCTGTACCAGTCTTACCTGTCTTGTATCATGTCTTGTATTTCATCTTAGGAAACACTAGCATTTACAGTTTACTAGCATAAATGCTGTGATTTAGTGAATACAACTGTACAGGGTATTTTTTTTTACCTTATCACTTGCCCAACTGGTTTAACCTGGCATTTAAACCCGACCTGAGTGGGCTTTCTTCTGTACATGTACGAGTTGAAGCAGGCACGTGGAAGATGCTGGAGACCAACTTGCCAGGGTGAAATGTTCCTCCGGGACACTCGTGGTCGCAAGGTTATGTCACAAACACTCTGTATCAGTGTAATAGTGCCGACTCATTCCTATTCCTCAAAGAAGGTCTCGTCCTCTCAGGAAGAGGAATGCCCTGCCCTCACTGTACTAAAAACATATTAATTACAATTTATTTCAGAAAGACAGAAAGATTGCTGTAGGTGAAGAAAATATGATTACTGTACACTGAAAATATTATTGTATTCATCTCTTGTATGGATCTTCAATCAGCCAGTTTCAGTTAGAATCAATACATTAATCAAACCTTTATTACAGACTCAAAGATCAAAATACAATACAATGATTAAAAAAAGCATACATTATAGAATTAGTAAAATACTATATTTATAGTGTTAACACTATATATTGAGTGTCCAACATGTCCACTACATTAGAAGTAACTAAATGCACTGTGTGTGAACTGTCACTGTCAGACCAATCTGCAAGCCCTTTGATTTCTTATTTCTAGAAACACATGATGATATCAGCTCTTCAAGTTTTCCTCTCACTCTGCTCTGTAATCAGTTTAAAATGAGAGCCGGGCAATTGGCAGACTTCTTGTGACTTTGGGTTTGATTCAGCCAAAGAGCCTCTTGCAGCGTGGATGAATAGTAAGCGAGGGTCCATTCACAGAAGCACCAGAGCGATGGGGGCTACAGTAGGAGATCTCTTTTTGGTTCATCAGCAGTTCTTTTCTGATGAGCTCATTTAAATATTTGACATACTTGAAAGCATAGGAGGATCTTAATCTTGCCTTATGCAATAGAAACGGGTCTTATTTCACCGGTAACAGATTGAGACACCTCATTTCAAGAGCTCATTTTCTCTTTGATGTAATAGTTTTATTTTTATCATAACTGCATCCAACAAGGAGGACCTCTTCCATGAGAAGTGACTCTTTTTAGTTAGTTAGTACTGTCGATTTTGCAAATTGCAGATATCATGTTCTCCTCCCCTTGTCCTCATATTAGGCTTGCTTCTGTGGCGCTGACTGATTCAGCCCAAACTCATTGCTTTATCCCTCCCTCTGCAGGCCAAAACAGTGAAACGCCAAATTATAGTGTAGATCAACATTGTGGTGTGTTGCCATAGTGACAAGTCAAGGTGACCTTTCAGGGTTGGGGTGGCGGGGGGGGCGGGGGGGGGGTGCATTTTAGCTGATTCCATCAGGACCAGAGGTTTAGAATGAATGGAATTTACAGTTAATTTTGTTTTGCAGAGAGACAAATAACTGTTTAATTTTCTCAAAAATGTTGTATTTTGCGAGAATTATGTTTTGTTTACAAGTCGTTCTAGTTCTGACACCAGCTTGTTTAGTGCATACTGTAGGTGGAGTAAATACAAGGCTCATTTTTTGTTAACCTATAGTCTTAATTCAATATATTTTTATTGGCGGCGTTCCTCATTTAAGTCCTGTATGTGTGGCTTTGCTGCTTGTGGAGCCATTGCTAACAGGGGTTTACATGGCTGAGTAGGAGTTAGATGGGGCATTTAAGGAAGGCCATCTGCACGAGGGGTCCCTTGCTTGTGATAGGAGTATATGCTTTTGTGTGACCTAGTCAGCCTTTACTGCATTATCCCGCCTTCAAACTCCCAGTTGTCATCCATCTTGTGTTGAGACTATCTAACTGTAAGGGGTTGAAACCAGAGCCATGGAAATAACAGAGTTGCGCCATCTCCAATCATTCCAATGGACTGTTTTTTCACAGCAACGGAGCCTCAAAATAATTCCCAGAAGCAGGACCTGAATGAAACAGGCCTGAATTCTGAGGCAGTGCAACACAGAGTTGTGATGTTTGGGAAGAGAATCATGTCTAATCTGCTTACTAATGCAGAAGTCAGCATCTCATTTCATCTACCCCCCCTGTAAAACACGCACACACACACAAACACACACACACACACACACACGCATTCTGGATTTTTCTTTACTTACGTAATGGCGGTTGAAAAAGTCACCTTGGTAATATTGGACACTACAATGCTACAAACAGAGGGCTTGCTTGTGTTTTGTCATGGGACTATGTTTTTTCTTTTTTTTGCGCGTCGCAATTTCTCATGATCAGCACATTGACTATTCCGTTCCGCTTTACGATTAGTTCACAGTGGTAAGCAGAATATGTCTCTTTGTATTACACAGTTGATTGAGTTTAACACATGCAGCCCCCTCAATGGAGGATCAGTAGCATCTAAGACTGTATCAAGGTATGGAAACAGCAGCTCTTTTTCTATACGTCGTACAGTGAGCGGTGTGTATTATTACAATATGTGTGTTATTTAGGGCTGGCCCGAATACAATATTACAGGCTTCAAATTATCGTTGGTATTTCTGAACAAGTGTTACTCAAACTCGTACTCAAAAAACAAAAACATGTTTCACCTGTTCAAAATCCAAGTGGGCAATCAGGACTGTTTGCGGGTTTTCAATACGATGACCGTACAATAACAGGTACAGTTAACGCCCGTTTTGTCAGTCCACCAGCATACTGCATTTAAAATGTTGAGTTACAACTCACCTATGAAGTATAGTATAGTATATATAGTATCCACCAATAACATCAACAATAAATCATAGTCCACCGATTTGATCAGTCAAAAATTATCTTGTTACATTGGCAAAAGTCCAGACAATCTAATCCAATAAAATATTTTGTCCAAAACACATTATTACATTAATACATTTGCTGTTGCATTCACTTCATATAATCCGGCAGACATTCTGTCATACCGGCACTCTATGTCGCACATTAGACTAGCTCTCAATATAGCCGTTGCATGCTGCAAGCTGTCGATTGACATATCAATTGAACCAATGAGAGCTGTGTACAGCCTGCATTAGCCAATGACAGTATGTGTTGAAAGAGGAGCCCGTCTCTGCTTACAGGCCAACCCAGTGGAAACCAAGTGTGCAGCCAATGGAACTCCGAACGTGGATTTTTTATTTACCGGTAAACAATTGAACAGTGTAGTAATGGCTTACATACGCCAAAAAATAAAGAAATATATGAATCTAAAAACTGATAACGAAGTACCTTTCCATGAAACGAATACACGAATACCCGAGTATTCTGGTCAAGCCCTAGTGGCAGAAGTGAAACTATACACTGGGACTGTAGCAGCCTGGATGTAATTTAGTGTGTGTATGTGTGATGCGCGTCCTACTAGGCTTTTAAGATTAAATGTGCCACATGCAGTTGTTTTAGCAATCCACTTTCTGTTGTTCCACATTCACATCACTATATATAGGTGATTGATACTGTATATCATGGAAGGATACATAAAATTGATTAGGGTTGAAGGAAGAACAAGATTGAGCATTAGAAAGATAAAATAGGATAAACAAGTGTTTTGAGGCCCCCAGCAAAAGAACCCACAAGGGAGTATAGAAATGTAATTTCTCCTCGCCACATTTGAGATGTCCCCTTTCTTTGTGGCTTACATTAAGTGGCATGTCTGCTTGGGTTAACATATGGAGTGCTGGCCTTGTTTATTTCTGGGGTAGAACCATTTCACACGAGCTACTCTCAGATCGGCAAGGATATTTCTACCGCTCTGCTTATTGGCTACTGCGCATTACACACAGTTTGATCCAACATGGCCTCAGACACCGACATGTACAGTACGTGATGCTTGTGTGAGGCTGCGATCAGATAGATTATTTTGTGATTTTAAATAATGTTGGTGTGTTAGAGCTGCATTTTACATACAACTACAGCACATAGAACACAGTAGCCTACAGTGGGCTACATCTGGGCTGACATTTTGTTCTTTATAGTATGACCCAGACAGCTAATCAACCAGCCATCTAGTCACAGAGTCAATGATCCTGTTATCTTACCAGTGTCAATGTCAACATGTTAACTAGCCCACTAGCTCACCAGGAAACCATACAGAAAGCCAACTGATTTAGGCATTAATTTTTAGCTGCAGCCACAAAACATAATGTATTGCTTATTACTGGATAAGTGTCCACTGTAAAGCAGATAATGCAACAGTAATTAGGTATTAATGAAAGACAAGCTGTCCGTAGCACTCAATAAAAATGTTAAACTCCTCAAAAATACCCTTGATAACACATTGTCCTACCTAGTGGAAATAAATAGCTGCAATTACGGTACATGAATTGTCCTATTGAGAGAACCACTATCACTTTAGCACTGTTGATTACTATTCTCTCCCAAACACTAAACTGCTAAAGACTTTCAGGATGAACCCGTTCATTGGCATGATTATGTTACAGTAGTTGCAGACTAAATTGCTTTATTGCCTTATTTGCAAAGAGAGAAACATTCTCCCACATCCCCGATTTCATTTATGCCCATATTTTGTAATAAAGGAGACACCAAAATGGAGTGTAGATGGGAAGCAGGTTTCTGACCCCACTTAAGCTTTTATTAATTGAGCGTTGTGTAAGCGAAACAGTTATTCTCAAACTTCCACAAAAGACAATAAACTATTCAGAACGGCACACGGATCTGGCACTGTGAGTGAATAATGTTATGTAGGTCAAGGTCAAACACGCAAGGAAAGGACATGAATCACACTAAACATTTTATAAGGACGAGTTGAGGAGAACAGCAGCACTCTGCTGCTGCTTGCATTGTCCAGTAGCCAAGAATGCTGTGGAAAATTCCACGACACTTAATTCTTACACTTAATGATACACATTTACTTATAGTCGCGATGTTCATAACACATGGACACACCAATTGCATTTATCTTTTGGGGGAAACAAATTATTAATAGTGGCAGATCCTGGGCATGCCTTTCATTCAGTGAAATAACTAAATGCCATTAAAGCTCAATACATGAGCTTTAGGCAGTAGGTCAGCCTATATGACACCTGATAGCTGACATAGTCTCAGCCTCTTCAATTTATTAGCCCTACCTCATAAGCATCTTGTGCCAGCAGTATCAAGTAGGGTAATCAATTTTGATTGGCTGTTAGCATTCTCACTCACAAGTCTGCAAATGTAATTTGCCGCATGCTAGTGCTGTGCCTATACTCATTTAAGTCTTACCGTTTAGTTCAAGCAGTGACCATAGCTTACTTATTTAACAAATGAACAAGACCTGCTAACAGTAGTTTCCCAATGAAATCCTTAGTATATGTTTAACATCCATTTTGGTCATTGAGTCACAGTATGTATTTGGACAATCAAAATACCTCTTCTGTCAAACAGGCGGATCTTAGCCGGTGCTGTGTCCCAGACGTTAACATATAGGCGGACTCTGCTAGTGCTGACCATTTAATGAAGAATATATACAGGTGGATGAGTTCCCTTTCGCAGGGACTGCAATCTATTACTTAAGGCAGTGGTTCTCAAACTGGGGGTTGGGACCCCTTGGTGAGTCGCGAGACACAGAGGAGGGGGTCACAAGATGATTTTCAGATATAAATAACAATATAAAATTATTAAAATGGCATAATTTAGCCATAATTGTTAGTAGTACAGTTTATACATTAATTTGACGTATTCTGCTACTAGCCTGTATTAAAATACTATCAAATAATAATATGTCTGTTATTCTTCTACCACCTCTGGGGATAGCGGGGGTCATAAGTCTCTGGCACTGTTATTTTGGGGGGTCGCGAGCTGAAAAGTTTGAGAACCACTGATTATAAGGTACATGGTAATACAATTGAAAAAAAATCCCTGCTACAATCGCACCGAATGGCTGAGAGGTCAAAGCTGCGCCCTTGAACCGCCCTGTCGGGCATAAATAGTAGCATGCTATTAGAAATATTTAACAAATATATGCATTAAACTAATCATTCAATTATACAGTATATGAATAATGTAGACTTTTATAATAAAATAAGGTAAAGTACACATTTTATTGTGAAGTTGTCAAAGTTCTATCTGTAATGTTAAACTGAAATGCTGAATAAAATATATATGTGGAGAAAACAGTCCTTGTATAAGGCCCAGTCATCTTTGACTGTGTGACTGTAAGTTGATGACACACATCTATAAACAACCAACCGAACCAACTGTGATAATGAACGCATCTGATTCTACAGTATTTCTAAAGAGAACACTGTCAGAGAGAGGGTAGCTGACATCCGCACCAGCGAGGGGCAGGGCATGTTCACGTGTGCATGGTCACATGCTTCCCGCTGGCTGGTCACTGAAAGCGACCACCGGGGGGCTTTCACATTGTCTGCGCAGGTCCCTGAAAAGCCACGCTCCACACCGTTGAGCACTGTGGCGGCGGTGCTGGCACAATAACCAGCTGCTAAAAATAGCTGCTGTGGCCTAGCCAAGAAATGCTGTTTGCCCTCTTCTCGTGAAAGCACTGCTTCCTACGTGTGCGTCCTCTCGCTCTTTGTTCTTGCTCTGCTCCTTGTGAATGACGGGGAGGGTGGCAGATGTTGAGGGAATGCTGATGCCGCCGTGTTTGTGGGTCCGAGATGGTCCTGCTATTGTGCGCGCTCCCTCGCCTCACATGCGTTTTTATGCAAAGATATCCAAAGCTGCGGTTATAGTGAAACGAGATACAGCATTTCTTCTCCGGACAAAAAAAAAAGGGTTCCAATGCGTGTAATCTTATTTGACTATTGTGCAAGCCTGGCAAGTAAGGAACACAGCCTTTTAAAACCATTGATGAAATAACTTATGAGTCCATATATTCCTATACTTTGTAGGTTTATTGAGAATATGCAACCTCACAGCATGAGGTTATCTAAATCTCTTGGCTTGCAGTCTTCATAAATGTAGCCCAATATTGACTTCATTCACTATGGACATTAACTGACTACCTTTGTGTTTCAAGATGATCTCGCCCCCTTTTTACACATTGCATGGTGTAATAGCCTGTATCCACAGAATGAAGGCATTTAACTCCAATCACTAAGATTTATGCCTACTTTAAAAGGCTTAGGTGTCTTCTCTCTTCTCAAAGTGCAGTTTTGGCTGTTGTCCAGTTTAGATTTGACCAATAACTATGCATGTTGAATACTTAATACCTGGGATGCCTACTTAGGATTCACTTTTCTTGCCAGGTTTGAAGCGCTCCAGCATTCTCTTGCGTTAAAGACTGGAGCACATTCACTGTATCCCAACATCATCCTAGAGCCTCCACAGTTAAGCTCCACAAATATTACTGAACAATATAAGCCCGGTTGGAGATTTATTTGACAGTTTACACGCATCAATCCTAGTCTCTTAAAGCTTGCTTGAGTCTTCTGTCTTTCTTTTTACTAAACATGCTTACTAAAATAAATTATAACGTGCTATGTGGTAGAAATAACAATAAGCCACCTCACCATGATTGTATGCCCGCCTTGATCTATTGTTAGATGTAAAATTATTAACTGTAGTGCATAGTGACTGGGAACTCGTATCATAAAGTATAAGTAATTATCTCAATGTGTTTAAACCGAATAGGCTATATTAATTGCGTAATATCACAGTAGGGCTCTTTCTTTTCGTCAGAACACTTTACCATAGATTAATACTAAGGAGGAACAGCATGGCGAAAAATAAGACCGGATATGTATTTTCTTGGACTGTATCACTGGAACCTTTACTGAAAGGAGTGTAGGGCGGTCATGGAGATTTAAATATTTTCCCTTTTGTGCTCCTAAATGGACGTAAGAAGATCATCACTCATCGCACATTATGACATGAGGTAGTCTCTACCGTTGGCTACGTTAAACATGTTTAAAATGCCTACAGCAAAAAGTTCAAAACAGAAGCACCGATCAACCACCCTGTCTTTCTAATTATAGCGGCTTTACAGATCTTTTATTATTTTAATCTAGACTGTAGCTACTGTATAAGATATATACTGGAAACTAACTACAGATGACGCACGTCTGGGGGGTTGTCCATTCTATTTAGTGCCAGAGGAAGATTAAGTTACTCGACATTCACACATTGAGTCAGTATATTTAAAAATATATATGCGCAGAGCAAATCTGTTTGCATAGGCCAAATATTGTTAATCTGAAGGCAATGTTCATCTCAAAAGTTACATGGCTTATTGTTATCAATAAGTCCTGTTAAACAGACGTTGCCTTGTAAATGTGTAAACATGACAAATGTCCCTTAGCCAGCACTGGCAGCTAAGGGGCCGTCAACAAATTACATTGATGATTGACGAGCGCTGACGGCTTAGGAACAGTCAACAAATTACTATGAATTATAATAATTTGAATAATAATGAACAGCAATGAAGAAATTACTAATAACCTGTTCAGGCATCGTTTAGGAACCGGAACCATTTTAAAAGTATCGATTTGGAACCGGAATCGTAAAAAACCCAAACGATACCCAGCCCTATGACACTAGGAGAAATGTGAAATGGAGGCTTCCATCAAACATGGAGTTGGTATATCAGCTGTAGGGGGGCATATAAGTTATGTATTCAGAATTTATTTTTCTCCGCAGGGCTTGAAACAATCAATATCAATTTACCCATGGGACTGGCACAAGGACCATGGCACTGAATTAACATTTTGTTCAACTCCAAATCTTAAGACAGCTAAGGAACCATATACCATATTACTTTTAGGGACTATGGAGTTCTTAGCAGAATTAAATCTAAAAAAATGTGACTACCTTTGTGTTTCAAGATGATCTCTCCCCCTTTTTACACATTGCATGGCATAATAGCCTGTATCCACATTACATTACATATTACAAATGTACTCAGTTTCTCATATTGGCAGCCACTTACATACGTTTGGCTTCTGACCTGTAACCCCCTTTCATATGACTGCTGTGTTCAGTTGATAGAATGTTGAGGCTGTAGGAGGACCTGCATAGGTACAGTAGGACGGAAACTGTAAGAACCAGCTTCTCATTGGACAAAATGTCAGATTGGCCCTTTATTGTTTTTTGAACTGACAAAATGGACTTGAGAACATTGACAGGAAGTAACTCCATTCAAACTGCTTCACGTTTGTGTCGCATGTAATTTGTGTCGTTTAAGAGCCTTTGCTTGTATGCTCTGTGGAAAGGACTTGCCCCATGCTGCATAATGCCCTATTGTAGATGACAGGAATACTGATTCTGAATGCATATAGGAATGTATTTGAAAGGAAGACAAAACCAAATTATAGTTTTTTAATTCCCTGGCTGTGCCCACCTGCCTTGACTTTGGCTTAGACTCCCTCTAACAAATGCTTTAGATAATGTATGAAATTTAAAGCGATTTTGAGTTGTTGGTTAATGTCTCTGGGCTGACTGTGCTTGTGAGCTCATTTGCCTAATCTTGGGAACTAGAGTGGAAGCATAATGAGGACGGAGGCTTGTCTGAGACGGGGCTGTGAAAGACATGAAGGTATTAATCAGACAAAAGGGGTAACTGAAAAGTTTGAACAGACAAGAACGCTCGTGGAATGGTCAAGCATTTTTGCGTTTCCACTGCTTTTGTGCGACATCAACTCAAAAGACAGAGGAAGAGAGTGGGACCAGTGGGGGAAAAAGAAAATAATGCCACAATGTTTTCGCCTGATACAAAAAAAAAGAAAAAGGCATAGAACAGCTACAGCCGTGCTTTGACGTTGCTAGCATATGCACCATGAGCCCCCAGAGCATATAGTTCTGCTTCACTGAACCTTCCAAGAATGGCACACAGTTCTAGTGATGACAGAGGGGTTGGAGAGGGCACAAGTACTTAATTTTTATACTCTACATTAGATTCTACTTTATTAGCCTCTGTATCACATTCCTCTATATGCGTGCAACTAACAAATTGTGTCATAAAGTATAAGCTCCAGGAAACCTCAGTGATTGTTCAAAAATGTGGAGGATCAGGTCCATATCTCGGTGTTAGTAGGGCCGGTATAACATGCCTATACACACCCCTGTAAAAGGAACGTTCCACTGTGGATTTCATCATTTCGTCAGTCATCAAGTGTCATATTATGAAGAGTCTCAGCAAGTGCCTCTAAAATGCGACGCAGTTTCAGTATTCCTTTCATTCTCATCAAGGCCAACTGTTTTGTTAAGGCCTCATTGTTCCTGTTGCAGACCAGCAATGCTCCTCTGTAACTGTTACTGTAACCGTATGCATCATGAAGCAGCTATTTTGTTCCAATGATTTATGCAACAGGCCACTTGCTTGTGTACGTTTGTTAGTGTAATTAAACGCCATTTCCTACTTAACAAGGGCCCAAGGGCCGTAGTATTCCTCAGTGTGTGTGTGTGTGTCCAAACAGTCCTACACAAACGTGTAAGCCCACAGCACAGCCACACGTGTCCTGTACCATCCACGCAGAGACCACTGTCAACCTCATTTTGTAATGATACGGGCATTATCCAGTGTAATCTAGCAGTAAATTAATTATGACCCACAATCCCACATTCAGTTTCCCCCGGAGACAACTGCAGATGGACTGTTTGACTCACCACGCTGTTTAAATGACAAGCATGAATGTGGAAAACATTTATTTTCCTTATTGTTTCTAGGTAAATAAGGCAAATTGTTATCTCACACGTTTCATAATATACATGGAACATTTTCACAACTGTACAGCTGCATCGCTGGTTTAGTTCTTTTACATTTTTAACTACCATTGTATTAATGTTCCTGTCTCACCTTGGAGTATGAAAAAAATACTTGGGTATTCAGTTAGACCTTGAGTTTGCATAAAATCTGAATATGTTTGATTCCATTATTGTATTATTCTGTCCTGCTGGCAAGGTCATTAGGAATTGTAGGGATCAAGTTTTTAAATTTAATTCGTCCTTATGAATAACAATTAATGGCAGTCAAATCTGTCTTTTGCTGTAATTAGTCTTTAATGATGGCCTTAGAAAATGTGGTCTTGTGTTTATATATGACATTGAAATTCTTAGGGGCGCTTTGGTGGTGACACAAGTTTTTAATCGGCGTTAATGCAATTTATTTCAGTTTATGTATTCATCATCATCATGAATTCCGTTGTCCTTCAGAAAGAGCATACTAACTTTTGAAGTCACACAGGTATGCATGTCACAGTGTACCTCTATCACTGTGACAGTAGTTATAGTGATAGCAATGAAAGGAACAATGCTTCCGAAGGCAGTTTTAAAGAGATAGGCCAAATGACTGCTTGGTGTCGGCATTTGAAACAGGAACGCTATTGTAGGTGTACAGTATAGGGATATCATTGGTGCATCTTCCATTCTGTCCAAAGAAAGTTCAATCAACCATAATTCAACATGGACGCAGTCAGAGGAGTAACTACCCGTTCCTTCATACAAATCTACCGGTATTTAGCCTAATGCTATATTTGCTGCACCCACCACCCACATGCAAGTACATACTTTATCGGTGCTACTTGCATTTCCTCGCTAAAGTGCAAGGAGCTGGGGACTGTGAAAATAATTGTGCTCCAGGCCGTTGGCTTTTTATTGCATGCAAATGCCCTGGAGCCCTCCTCTGATCCGCTGTGTAACCCAGCGTTTATAGGTATAGTGAGCTATTTTAAGGTAATTGTAAACTAATATACTTTTTTGTCAAATTCAGCAAATATCTTCCCGCATTCTGCTATCCTACCTTACTCGGTGCGTGTTCAAAAAAGAATCTGGTACTCAGCCCTGGCTCCGTTAATACTGTAGGAACACTGTTCACAACAACAAAGCTGTAGTAGTACTACGCTTTGCTTCACAATGCGTTTCAATGTGTGGAGTGCCGCTGCCGAGGGATGATGTTTGATTTGAGCTCGAAAGTTAGGAAGCATTCTCAAAAATACCGAAACCTGCCTTTAAATGTCCCTATTCTCATGGAATGAGGAGAGAATACACCAGGTCCCCTTATTGCTGAGTACACACACAAGTGCGCACGCACACACGCACACACACACATGGACACAAGGTCACAGACTGCAATGGGCTCGCAGAATGTGTTGGACGTATGCAGGCGCACGCCCCTGCAGAGAGCATACACAGGGAAATGAATGCGCGCACACACACTCCAGCAGAGATAAGCTGAGCGGGAGCACGTCGTCTGGGGAATTTGGTCATTGAAAAAAGCAACAAAAAAAAGTCCCTCTGGAGCTGCAAGTCTTTATACTCAGCCATCACAGTCATCATTGCATATATTTGTGACATTTTGAAGAATTTAGTTTTGTTGTTTTAGAGGAATTTGCAAACAAAAAAAATGATCCGCCATATCAAGGTGAGCCTTTGCTTCCACTCAATGCACTTCCCCTTTGCTTTTGTGCGCGGCAGCATTCTTTGCACACGAGAGAAGTCTGACAGTCAAGGCAATAAAGAATCCCCAGAAATAACACAGGAAGCAACCCCAGAGAGGCAGAGGTTGGCAGCAGTACTTGAAAGGTATATCCTGGGGATCACATTTGTTTGTCAGAAAGGCGTTGTGAGAGGGAGGGCGTACGCTGTGATCTCCGTGCTTTCACACACTCCCTTGATGCGAAGTTGCACATGACAGAAACGTCAGGCGTCAGAGGGTTTTGCTGAAAACTTTTCCAAAAGGGAAGGGGTTCACTTCACATAAGTGGCGAGTTGCTAATTTGTCTTAAATAGTCAGAACAATGACCGGCATTGTTCCTGAGCCTCCATTCTCTGCTGAACTTTTCTTTAAACTAAATAAATAAATAAGATATGATTCACTAATGGGAGCCAGATGTGTCTTTGACTGCTTTTCCAGGACAAGCAAATCAGAAATTACAGCTCACACAGCCTCTCCGGTCGGCTGATAATGTGACAGCAGAGCCAAGGGTTTAAAATCACAGTCGTCTGACTAAGTGGCACAGAGCAGTCAGGACACAGGGCCCCCAGCGCTCTGCCGAGCCTCTGCAGTTTCAGACACATTTTTACAGATGTGGTTAATTACGTGCCGCTTCGGACAATTAGTAAATGAGTCTGACAGTAACCTCTATGCATTAATCACAGAAAACTACACTGTGGAAGGCACAGCGTGGAGGTTCAATTAACCTCTTAGCCCTGTCTGAATGTGGCGGATGGGTCTGGGTATTCCACGACGGTCCTCTACACCCTCTCAGGTCACTGGGGACACAGAGAGAGAGAGAGAGAGAGGGAGAGAGGGAGAGAGAGGGAGGGGGGGGAGGAGGGAGAGGCAGCCGGTGCCATATTAGACTTGTCATATGCCCGTCTCTCTCTCTCTCTCTCTCTCTCTCTCTCTCTCTCTCTCTCTCTCTCTCTCTCTCTCTCTCTCTCTCTCTGTGGG
>JAODUH010010028.1:0-29800 GCA_027564835.1 Typhlichthys subterraneus
CTGGGTCTTCCCCGAGGCCTCCTCCCAGCTGGACGTGCCTGGAACACCTCCCAAGGGAGGCGCCCAGGAGGCATCCTGATTAAATACATTAAAACCTTAATCCTTGGTCACACTGTGGTTTTCTAACACTTCTGGTGGTGTAATCTTGGATTATAAAGGCTAAGCACCAATTTGTGCTGCAAGTCTGAACATCATCATAAGAAATGTCAAGAAATTAGGAAAGAGACCAGTGCTTGCAATACTAACATTAGGAATAGCATCATGTAATTAAACTGGACAGTGGACAAATCATCTTCCTCTTCAAACGACAGACAGACAGACAGACAGACAGACAGCTGGTGGGACACTACGCAGTCTGTTACGCAACAGTTGTCAGGTGAATTTGGACAAAGACACACAATTTTGTGAACCTATGTGATTGTATGAGCAAATCTGCGAGGCTGCGCTGATTCACTTCTGACACGTGGCCACCACGTCTCGTTGACACAGGGTGAGGTAACACTCCCGAGGCTTTAACACACTCTGCCATGTATGGGGGTAACAGAACACAGGATGAGTCACAGGTATGTTTATACTGCACATTGTTGGGGGGAGACATGGAGAGAGAGAGAGAGAGAGAGAGAGAGAGAGAGAGAGAGAGAGAGAGAGAGAGAGAATGTGGGGGTGTTGCTAATTTCCTTTCATCATTCCTCTGCGCAGACACTTGCCAACAGACACGACTGAGTTTACAGACCCTGGGGCAGAGCTAGGTGTCGCTGGCTGACTCTCTCAGCGCCTCTGGTTTAACTTATGAAGCTAGCTAGCTGGGAGCCTTGCCGTGTAATCGCAGGCCTGGTTCAAGGAAGGTTCAGGCGAGAGAGACGATTCTGTCACGTGGGAATGCAGAAAAAGGACTGTGTCACGCGCCCCGTGTCCTGCCAGCGGGGAATAAAGAATTTGCTCGGAAGCGTCAAATAACATATTCAGGTACTGGGCGACAACCGGCGCTGCCATTTTTCACACATCTGTCTCCTCTGGGAGTCTGGAGGAAAGACAGAGATCCTGCAAATACCGACCCACTGCCTCTGCAGTTTAGTCAAGCTCTAGAAGGTGCCTGAATAGCTTTTACCATAGAAGAAACACAACAAGAATAACTGCACTACATGTAATAATGTTCATTTAGGGAAGACGGGACAACACAATAGCCACAGAGCAATAAGGGAACTTGTTTGGTTTGGTTTTTTATAACCAAAAGGTGGGATAAAATCAGGCAAGTAAAGTGTTACCTTGCATACAGTCTTCTATCCTGTGGACCAGCTGGTAGGACTTGCATCGGTCCAGCAGGGTCCTGATGGCAGGAAGGGGGTCAAGGATAATGGTCTCGGGGTGGGCATCGATGTATTCCTGGAACACAATGAACCACCGTGGTTAGACAGTCAATACAAGCTCAGGTGGGAAGGGCAGATGGGTGAACATGTCTCAACAGCAGCATAAGCACCCCTGCCCGGTGATCTGTTAGGACAACATGGGGTTCACTGTCACCACACCCTCTCCGTCCAACCCTCCAGCCCTCCAGAACTCCTTCCCTGTGGAGTTCTCTTGACAGATTGTCCCACTAAGCAATCTCTATCCACCCTGACACACAAACACTGCACGGTGAAAAAGGCTGGCCACTGGAAGACGCCCCGCATCTTTCTCCCTTGCTTGGAATGAGAAAATAAACAAAGGGTACATTGGGTGTGTGTGTACCGTGTGTGGCCCCACAGGCACGCAGCACTTGGAACAACTGTCGCGTCCTTCAGACAACACCATATGTAGGAATGTTGGGTTTTCTGCCAGGCAGCACTGGACAGTGGTTACGTAAGACCTACCAGCTGCTGTCAAAAAAGCTAAACAAAATCTCTATTCCGGGACATAATTTAATGGCCTTTCGGAAACAATGTGAGAACCCAGACAACCCACCCATAGGAATGATGAGAGCCAAACGTCTAAACTATCATCTTTTTCTTAATTTAAATATTTATACACATATCATTCAACAGTTTGGAGTCACTTTGAAATGTCCTTGTTTGGACCATTAAATGCAATTAAATAATACAGTGTGGACATTGTTAATGCTGTAAATGACTACTGTAGCTGTAACTGGCAGATTTCTAATGGAATATCTGCATAGGTGTACAGAGGCCCATCTTCAGCAACCATTGCCTATCTTGCAATGGCACATCATGTTAG
The DNA here is from genome assembly GCA_027564835.1 of Typhlichthys subterraneus. Taxonomy (NCBI): domain Eukaryota; kingdom Metazoa; phylum Chordata; class Actinopteri; order Percopsiformes; family Amblyopsidae; genus Typhlichthys; species Typhlichthys subterraneus. The sequence goes on from JAODUH010010028.1 coordinate 2,212, forward strand.
CTAGCTGATCACTAGAAACACCTTTGTAATTAGTTAGCATATCTGTAAAGTGCTGATTCAAGAAGCAATAAAACGGTCCTTTAGATTAGCTGAGTATCAAGGGAATAAGCATTTCTTGGTCCGATAAAAGATTTAAAATGGCCAGACACAAAGAAGGTTCTTCTGAAAGATACGATGGTGTACTGTATAGACATTACACCTGTGCTGACATGTCTCTTTGATTCCAGTTTATTTAGTTTACCTATTCAGTTAGGTATGAACCAAAAGGATTAAGGAGGTATGTATGGCAGGCGTAGAAGTATTACTGGACCTAATTGTGGTTACTGATAAGGCGGTGTTTACATTAGTGATTAGATTCACACAGTTTTAACAAGCTTGTCAGAGGATGCTATGCTATGAATGAACAGTTTGCCAAGTCATACTTCCTCTGATGACACAACGTCAAAACACCCTGCAGGCAAAGTACGCCACTAGGATGAGAAACCAAAGTTTGTGTTAGTTCCTCTTATCCAATTATCTCATTAACAGTCACTGCCGGGGACAAAAATACATGTTATTTTATCAGCGTCACAGTTATACAGAGATAGGGAGAGTTGAGTGAACATTGAGCAATGGTGTTGAAATCAAATTAATACCACTCCATCTCTTGGGCTGCTTGGTTTGTGATGCATACACACACAAACACACACATGCCTGTCCTTAAGAAAACACTTCCCACTCAAACAACAGCAAACGGAAAACTGTTTGTGGTTTGCTGGAACTCTGGTTCTGTAGTGCCAATCGGGTTTTATCTAATGAGCTACCTAGTAGGGACCTAGTGTGAATTTCTTCGACAGAACAATACTGTTTTCTGCTAGCCAAATCTTGAGTCTCTTGAGACTGTCTAGGATATCCATTTGCCTAGCATACAAATTGAACTGCTAGCCGTTGCAATCACAGCAGCCATCGTCCCTGAATCCTCCATGGCTGTGGCATTGCTAGAATGCTCAGGGCTCGTCAATAGTTTACCTCCACCCTTCCTTTTTTTTTTAAATGTCCCCACAAATAAAAAAATAAAAAAAACAGGTTATAACATATAACATTGTTCAGTAAAATTAATGCTGGCAGTAATATGAATGTCAACTAAGCCATGTCCTGATTGTTGATTCGCAAACAGAAAACCCGGCATGTCGAACGACAATGGCATCTACGGTACATTGAAGATGTCTGCATACGAGCGAGGGGTCCCGGCTAAGGAGGCCTACCTGTACCCTCTGCATCAGCGCGACAGCCTGGGAGTCGTTCTGGTCAGCCTCCAGGATGAGGTCCGTCAGCTTGTGGATGATGACGTCCAAGGGGCCCTGCTCCTCTAGGGGCTGACTGAGGTCCAGCTGGGTGAGACAAACAGGGTGAGGAAAAGGGGGGGGTCAAAGGTCACACAATGCATACGCAGTGTTCAGCTCAAAACAATAGTTCACATTGTTCATCGTATAAAAACACTATAGGCCCTAATTTAACGATCTAAGAGCAAGGCGCAAATTTGATTTAGGGTGTGTCCAAATCCACGTTTGCTATTTTAACAGATAAATGATGAACGGTCAGTGCGCCAGGCGCATGGTTCAAAAGGGTACTCTCTTCATGATTCATCGGTGTGTCATCTCCCATTCCCTTTACAAATCCAGGTGCTCTTGCATCATGGGCGGATTTCCATTATACCGGCGTGTTTGTGGAAGCGCTGGAGAAGACCATCTGGGCAATAGCGAGATCCCTATAATATGTTGACGTAGGCTACAAACAAATAATATTTCACCTTGTACTCTTGATGAAATTTTTTATCCGTTGCATATTTGTGTGCTCCTGCACGTCCCTGTGTGTGTAACAAGCAGAAGATACACGCTTTGTGCACCCGCCATATGCGATACTATTTTGATAATGCGCCGCACGTTGACTTTAGGCCATGTTTTTGCTGGTCATTCACGCAATCATTTTCAGCTGCCTCAAGATAGCAATGCGTCAGACCGCACCTCATGCTCAGATCAACACACCCACAGGCGCTCAAATGGGAGCATTAGCGCAAGACAGTGCACTTGCTAGCATATAAACAACCCGTGCGCAGGACGGGAAAACTACAATGCGTCGGTCTGAAACTAGCAAAGACACTCGCATTCCCACTTTGCGCCTGTTGCAAGATAGATTCTATCTAATCTAATCTAATCTATTTCTAGATAGAATTAAAAGAAGAAGGGCCACCGCTGCTCTGCTGGGGAATATGCCGTGTTCAATATATGAAGTATATCGTACTGTATATTATTATAGAATTTGCTGGTGAGGACTCCCACTGTCAGTTACCCTCTAATAACAAAAGCACAGCTCTTCCAGTCTAACACCTTGCAGTGTGAAAATCCCACAGTGCGGGATACAATGCCAGATGACTCATTTATCGGTTTACCAGTCCAAGCTTTGGAAACGGCAAAAAAGTATGTTGTGGACAGTGTTGTAAAAGAGCAAATTGTGCCCCAACCCACACACACCTAATAAGCAAATGGTGCCCCTACCCCTCCATCCACACCCACGCACATACCTAATGTAAAATCAATTTGGGTACAAAAGACAATTCAAAAGCACCTGTACAAACATAAACCAGAGCTGGGCAGGATACCACCGCCCTTTGTGCTGACTGTACGCAAAGCAAACAGAGGACAAATGCACCTTGGAGCACTGTGGGTCAATACAGTTTATTATCTGCAGGTGTGGGATCGAAGGAGACACAACCAGTGCTGTCTGGTTAATCATTATGAGAGGTGTGACAGATAGATGACTAATTGTTGTACTAAATATCAATTGAACCAAAGGCTAAATCTTTACCACGGTAAATAAGGTGTCTAGCTGGGGTCTAGTATCTAGCATCAAGAGATATAGGTTGGGTAAAAGTGTTGTCGGCAATGTATATTTTCGCACACCAACCAGGCTAGCATGTATTGTACCAATAGATTCTAGCACACGGAGTCCAGCATTGCGTTCCTCAACTCCCCCTAGGAGCTTGTTACGTTACGGGACATTGTAATCCATGTTGTAATCCATGTTTGTTGGTTGTCTGTCATGATGAACTGCGATGATTCTTCACTGCAAAACAAATCTACCTTTGGGTATTAATAAAGTTACATACCTACATTGTTATGGCCTTCTCCCACCCCTTTGGGATTTTATCTATACATTTAGTGTTGTTTATTAAATGGCATAGACATCTGTTGGTTCAAGTTCAAGAATCTGCTCTCTTTGATAGCCCCTGCCTCTCTCTGCATTGGCTGCCTCGATGGATTCAAGCCGTTTTTTTGGCACTCAGTTGGTCAGTATGTTGATTCAACCCACACTCCAACCCACGACCCACTGTCACGACATTGGCGGTACAAACAAACGCGAGCTGCCCAAGGAAGGCACGCGCACTCTACACTTACAACACGCTACGCGACGACATTAGAAGTAGTCACTGTCACCCATAGGAAAGGCTGCCACATCATGTACTTGGCCACCAGCAGACAGACGCATTGTGCATTACTATAGGGATGATGAGGCCTCCCTCCCTCCCTCTCGCTGAGCGTGGGGCAGTGGGGCAGGATCTCGCTAACTAGAGGGATTTGACTGCGTTCCGCTGAGGCTCTGCATTTAATCTCCCGCCTACACAACACAGAGAGGGCTCATCCCCAGCCTGGCCGCTTCACAGAGGCAGGACTCCACACAGCGGGGTCACAAAGCCCACCAGAGAGAACACACGATGGGGGGCCGGCCCTCTCCTGGCTCCAGACAACTGTGACCTTGTGCTGGAGCTCGTCCAAAAGCCCTGCGGCAAAGTCACTGATGCTGCGCTACATGCTAAAAGTGGAAATGTCAAGTGACGCCTTCACATCTCCCTGTGGGACAGAAGAGTCAGCAGCAGACCCGCTGTAGCATCCATGCAGACAGTCCAGAAAACACACTGGATCTCAGAGGGATTGAAGAGGTCAAATTACATATTTTCTGCTTTCATGTAGTACAGCGTCATCATGTACATTACCCACAACGGGGCCTTTGCTTGTCCCCTAGCAACCAGATTTTGATTGACAAACAAGGGTTGTAGGGAGGACTACAGCAGTCGAGCACGTTGGTTCTCATCATTACCATGTGTGCGAGTGCGACCCAAACTGTTTTTACGTAGTGGGTACAGTCAGCCGTCTGCCTGATTAGGTTTCACAATACAGTTTTACATTAGAGACAACTGCCACATTTGCTTTGGTTAAATCATCCGGCTTTGGTCTCATTTGGTGTTTGCTTTATTCTCAGGCCTGTCTTGAGAAAAGCTGTGCGTATACAGAATCGTGATGATGAATGATTTATATCGAATGACACATGGCACTTGACACCTTGTGTAGAAGACAGAGAACATAGGTTCTCACGCAAACGGTGTCAAGCAGGCCACATTCTACGAGTCCAGACTCCAATAAAGGGGTCATACTGTATTAAGGTGAGTCTCCAGTGTGCAGTTGGTAAAGCTGGGAGCTTATTAGGCTAACAGCCTCAAACTCCCCTGAGCTCATACAGTTAATTAGACTCGCTTCACCTGGGATACTGCAAAGCCTGGGACAATCCGCTTATTTGAGGCGACCAGAAGCATTTGCAATTTCAGTTCCCAATAGCTGCGTTTACATGATGGAACCTATTATTCCAATTAGAATCAGGTTAGAAGCCCAACTCAAAAGAAAATGCTCCATATAAACACCACGGTCAGAAGAGAAACGGCCAACCCGATCAAAATTTAATTTTGAAGCAGAGTATAGTCAGTTCCATGACCCGATTGAAAGAAGAATTCTACCATGTAAACGGTTGAACTCAATTACTTCCTGGTTGCATTCTCATGAGCATGCCCCATCTTACACAGCCACTGTACAATGGATGTATTATAAGAACGGTACAAAGTCTGCACAAATCAACTGCGATGCGAATTGGAGTTAGTACCGGCCACGGAGCTCTGTTGGCAGGTGTTGGCTAGTGCGTGGGCCCGCTAGCAGAGCTGGGACGTGGAGCAGTGTCTGGGGTAACCAATACTCTCGGCCAGTGTGTGCGCGTCTCTCTCTCTGTGTGTGTGTGTGTGTGTGTGTGTGTGTGTGTGTGTGTATTTCTCTCCGTTTCTCTGTGACTTCATCTGGAGCCGTACATTTCTCCACCAGTCACACAAATGGCCTCACTCTCCGACATAGCTTACTTAGAACTAGAAGCTGGTTTTACCATTTGCTAGCGGGACACGTTACAATATGAGCTAGTGTTTAACATCAATTCTGATAAGTTGCGACGGAGCATGTAAACACCAGATCCGATTTGGTGACATCCCATGTAAACAGGCAAACCGAAACAGTCAATCGTAAAGATTCCATTCGGAAAGACAAAAACGTGTCTGTGTAAACCCACTCATTGTCACCTATAGTACACTTCCATGAATTGAAGCCCGGATTAGCAGCGCTTCACTTCACAGACTGGAGTCCAATGTCTAGTCAGGCAACGCCAACCACCTAAGCACATTTGTGTCTGCCTGTTTAAAATGAGGGGACGGGGAGGGGTTGGGTGGGGGACGGGGGGAATAAACACAAAAAGTGGGGTAAAGGAGAGGGCAGCTGCCAGAGGAAAGCCCCAGTAGAACATAGGAGGTAGGAATGCTGGTGCACAAGGCACACTTCTTCTAGACAAACTGCGGCCTGCTGGCCAGCATTGCCAGAAGAGCTTGATCATCCTCCATGACTAGGTTAGGCCCGATTCTGAGCTCAGCATTTCCCCTTGCCCCTTTGCCACTGGGCACTTGGAATGCCTAGCTGCGTACCCGCTGGTGACGGGAGGAAACGTCAGTCACGGAATTGAGCCGTGCGTCAACACGCATCAAGGGGGCGTTGGCACGGGAGCAGGGGACGGAGACGGGAGCGTGATCACGGCGCAGCTTACTGATGGACGTTGACGTTGACGAATGCTGTAGTAGTGACTGTATGTTCTTCCAACACATGCGACAGCATGTTCGCCCATATTACGGTTGGAAGTCTGGTAATAAATCTGTCAGATTCTACCACATCTCAAGCTATGTTGCCAAGTACAAAGTCCATATGACACCTAAAGGTGGTCTGTGTCTGTGGAAATCTAGTGTTCTGGAACAAAAGAATTTCTGAGTAGGCCCTCTTAAGCCGTCGGTATACTTGCTTTTGATTACGTGTACGCAAGATATAGGCATATTGGTCGCGTCTTTTGCGTTCCTTTGGAGCGTAGTTTGTGCACGTCCTCAAAAGCAAGTATATTGGGGTCTTTACGGCTACCACAAATTTAACGTGTGGGTCAGATAAAGTAGCACATCGGAAATTATCTATAAATTCCCAAGCTCTTATCAGATCATAAAAATGCTAAGTTAGTATCTTCTGCTGAACCACCAGCACAATTGATCACCACTTCCCTTGATGGCCTCAACTTGTTATAGGAGAGAACATTGCCCTGTTCTAGGCCAAGATTGGGTAAATCTCATTTGCTCTTCGATACAGGCTGCCATAATGTAGTGAGTGTTGGCTAGATGGCTCTCATGAGCTCAGGGTGGAGACGGTCAATACTGATGAGGTTGTGCAAATGGTCTACTGTGTAGGGATGGGCTGAATTGAGGGAGGAGCAGATGAGGTGATAATGGCTTACTCATCAACCATTTCATCTGAGGTGGAGGATTGTGGAAGGAAGAAGTATGTCGATCACATAAAAAATTTAAAATAAAAAACTTTTGTTATTTCCTATAGTTTTTGCTGGTGTGCATGCAGATATTTTCCCACACTAGAAGTGGAAACATATAATTAACTCCCAAGGGGGCTACCATATTTAGAAAAAGGTCTACTCAAACATGTTGCTGTTAGAACCACTGCCAAACCACCCAGAGCCTCTGAACTCTCAGGGCAAATATTGTACAGCATGTAGAGCATATTGATGTGCATTTCCATCTTAAGCAGTTGACCCTGACTTTGTGGCCTAAGCTCTGATGTAATAGGGTGTCCTCAACCCTAAATAGCATAGTTAAATTGGTTTGAGAACGATACTACAAATTATAGAAGGGATACTACAACCCCGTTTCAGGATGCAGAATAACATGCAGGTTATTATCACCTACCACTGCTTACGATCAGGCAAGGATCATAAGGTCTAATACGTTTATCCTTGGATAGCCAAGGCAGGGCATATCTACGGGGCCGTCTCATCCGTCAGACCACAAGGACAACGGTGAAGGCAAAGTGGATGTCTGGGCTGGCCAGATTTATAAATTGTAATGTTCTATAAACACACTTGTGTGAAAAGCAAAACAAAAAACACACCGTTGTTGATGTCTTTCAGTCTTGTGATTACAGGGAAACTCTAAAAATGCTCTTTTCCCCACAATGTAAAATCCTTGGGAGGTCAGGTAGCCAATACAGCCTATCCACGACCTCTCAAAGACCTCTGTCCATCCCTGTAGCAATATCGCTGCCTCAAACACAGCATCTCTCTTCATTATAATAGTGGGTGACAGCCTTATACATAGAAGTGCATAATAAGACTTGGCTATCACAATGGCTGACATTGTGTTTCCGTTACGCAGATGTAGCCACTGACTGGCACCGGGTTCACCTCCCAGAATGCTTCCACCAGCGTGATGTAAAGAACACAACGTGCAGTGGTCTGTCTGTATTGAACTCTCTCGATTGGCAGTGACAGCCAAGCTAGAAGCCGCTGAGCCCCCGTGCAGAGTAGGGGTGTAAGAAAATATCGATAAACCTGAGTATCGCAATATTAAATACTGTATCAATTCTCTAAAACACTATAAAAATTTTGAAAAAATAACATTGCAGCATTGCTATGACAAATTAGAAATCGCAATATATTGCCTTGTTTAAAGTATCGCAATATATGGAAGCGTGGCCCCTGTATCGTGATACATATCGTATCGCCAGATTCTTGACAATACACAGCCCTAGTGCAGTTGGGGTGACTTGAGAGGATAACAGGTAGGGATGTCACGAGAACCGATACTTCGGTACCAAGTCGATGACAATATTCTGAAAGCATGACCAATGACGGATCCAATCTGGACACAAGTGCAGCTGCAGCTCCGCCTCAACTCGTCGAAAAGAAAAACAGCAAGTAGGCTACTTTCTGTTCCAGGCGGATGATCAGGAAATTCACAAAAACCAGGAAGGTATGCAAACGGTGCCTTTCCAGCTTTTACTGGCTGAGTAGAAAGTAAACAGTTCTGCTATTGTCATGTGACATCAATGGTTCGTTGATTGGTTAAACTTATTTAATCGTCTCGCAAAAGTTAAACAAAATCAACCGTGAAGCGAATAAAATATGTAGGCCTATGTCACATTTTTGCATTGCAAACATTCACGTATGGCGTAATTTACTATAATGCATTTTAACTGTCGCTTTTTCGTGTTGTGCTAGGCGATATGTCCGGAGCGGGAGCGGGATCTCGGTGAAATTTCACCCGCCCTATGAGCGCTCTCATACAGGTAGCAAGTCACAATGGTCCCAGTGACAATAGTACAGTAGCCAACCCCATGACACATAGATAACCCCCCAGCCTCAAAAGAGCTGACAACAGCCTGTAAATGCTCATGGGTCCCGCAGCCTGCAGGACAGAAAGAACTGCTGGCCTCCCAGAATGGGCTAACTGGGAAACAAAAGGCCTGCTTACTTTGGAATCATTCCCAGGACACACTCTGGGTGTGCCAAAGAAGGTATCTTTAAAACAGGAGTTTAGGGGCAGGTCTAAAGGTAAGACTGATAACATGAAAAATAGCTCTTCATTTAAGAGGGCAGGGCTGGCATACACTGTCTTGCTGAATGCTACATGTGTTTGCGTACAACAGCTACTTTATCATAAGTGTTATACACCATCACACACTGAAAAGCAATTGAGTATGAGATACCAATATTAATATATAGACTATTTCTTCCTACATTTCCTGGTCAAGACAGAACCAGAGGTACATGGCACAAGTTGAACCAAATTCTTGCCAATACTCTTTTGCTAATTACGGGACAAGTTGTAAGCGCAACTTGTGCCGAACCCCATGATTGGTGATGCTTGCATACTAAGCAAATTGTTTTGTCCTGCGAAGCCTAGGGTTGGGTGATATAAACCAAAAACCTTACCCAGATATATTTAGGTTGAATACCGATACACAATATATATCTGTATTTTCTATAAAGTGGGTTAAATGTTCAGGAGGAGAAAACACAGGAAACCCGACAGAAATGTGATTTATTTTGATTTTTAAGTGACTTAATTGTTGTTGTACATGGTTAAATTCATAGCAGAGTGGTTGTGAATATTGCAGCTATAATGATGTTATACATATACATATACATATATATATATATACATGTTGTTGTATATATATATAATAATCAGTTTAATCTGCATTTGTATTCGATTACAGGTTAAAGCCAACGATAATGTCAAATGTTATATCTCTTTTGAAAATATACCAATATAAATTAAATATCGATATATCGCTCAGTGCTAGTGAAGCCTATCCATAATTGATATGGACGTGGTCAAGAACAATCACCTGACACAGAGGTGGAGACGGACAGATAGGCGCCTAGGCCCGACAGGGCCTAGGCCACCTATACTATTTCTACAGTATGTACACATTCGAAACCTACTATGGGAAGTGTATGATATGTGATGGGAAGTGTATGATATGTAATTTTTTTTTCTGTTACCAGTGTGGCTCTGCTATTATTCAATATGGTTCCTTTTTCTTGTAGCCTACACTATACTAGCTGCGGTGCATGCATGGTGGTAAGTACTGTCTGGCACTAAGTACTGGAGGGCACTGTCAGTCTTGGTGATTAATACAAGGGATTGTAGAAACCTGTGTTTGCCAACACCTGACTAATGGCCCAGATGTGTAACAGCTCCCGAACGTCGAGTATGGTCATCGAGAGTTGGCCATCAAAGGACTGCTTCCTTTGAAAACAGTAAACCAGGTTGCACAGGACGCGTTGTGAGTCCAGGCTTAAAAATCTGAGGCTCAATAGTTTATCCTGTGTGTGATAATAAATTGTATTCTGCAATATCTACCAATTTAAATAAAGATAGAAATCCCAAAAATCTATGAGCAATTACAAATATATTTTTTGCATAGACCATTTTTTTAGGGTTACATGGTATTTTAAGACTTGGAGACGTTTAAAATGCTTCACAGGGCAATGAAAACATGATGTAAAAAGTAAAAAAAAGTCAACGTGATAAGAAGATGAAATGACAATGTTGATGAACTGGGTATACAGGATTTCACACTCAGTGTGTTTCCTTACAAAGCAAAGTTGAGTGTGCAGGCACAGACTAACAGATTGTAATGACGTCGATGGTCACATTCTGCGAGTTGCTCTAGCACCTCTATACAAAGATCTACACGCTACTTCTGAGCACATGAAATAATAGAAATGTACCTGTACGACGTCTATCCCTCTTTTCCTGAAAGACAAACAGAACACAGCAGTCAGAGATGGGATTAAATACATATGACAATTAGAAAATACTCTAGGTACACTCCTAGAACATGTCTTCAAAATGTCCTAGCTCACCATTTATGTTATAAACACAGCTGTTAATGAAAGTGCACATGGCTGTAGAGGGAGGGCAGGAGGGGTAGAGCAGTTTCTGCAGTTGGAAAGGATTTGCATTCGGAGTTTAAAAGCAAAACAGATCACAGACACAGATCACGGACTGTCCCTTTACGTTAACTTAATGTGTCACTTTGACATATTTTTGGCCTCATTTAATTGCTTGCAATGACAGATAATACATGTACAACATTTCAAAGCAATTATTCCAGTATAGTAAATGGACAGTAAAGTACAGCACCGTATGACAATTACAGTTCAAATCCAAGCCAGACAGGACACTACTTCTCAGAGACCTTCTAAGTTTGGTTAAAAATTGGTTGCTCTGCAACAGGCCGACCCACCAGAGCAGATTGCTGGGTGGTGTTTGATATGTCAAGCTCCTTTAATGTAACAAACTAATGCACTGACTACCGAGCGCAACCTGAATGGATGTCATCCATCGCTGCATACAGTATATCATTATTCTTTACCCTCTTTACATAAAATGTCTACAAGCAAACTTGATAGTCATCATAGTAAAGACTACTTAAAATAAACATTTATCCTTTCTTTGGTTTTGTTTTTAAGAACAATGTTACGATTTCATCCAGATACGTTGAGTGCAGTGGGATGTGTTTAAACATGATGATTCCTGGCTAGCTGTTGTGGAAATCAGATTAGGCCAATCACTCCATTTAGAAAGCAGTTATGGTATGTCAAATTACAAAAATGTGTGATGATATTTTGGAAAATAAGATCAATACAACGTACATAAAATACCTGAAATAAAACAAACACTAGGCTAAATGTGTTTGGGAAGGCTACATAATGCTTCTCAATGGCAATGTCACACTCCTGTCCCGACTGTTATGGGGTTACAGTCCCATGGTCACATTAGAGCATCCATTCACTTCACTACAACAATGTGGACATTCACTACTAGCTGGCCTGTTTCATGTGGCGTGGATAGGGCCCCATTGAAGCCCCAATATATGGAGATGGTCCGCTGTGCTATACTCAATGCCCTAATGCCCTCAAAGACTAAACAGACAAGCAGACCAGGGACAGAGCTTTTGTTTAGGCTCCATACGCAAGAACCCAGAGATAATAGTGACAAACAAGACCACATTTACAACGCATTATCAGTAACACACATCCACAGAGTACCACGTATTTGATGAAGTTAACCCTGAACGTGGCTGTTAACAGGCCTCCTTATTCATTTAAGGTCCGCATGCCCAAATATTGACTTCCGGAATAAACGTGATTTCCCAATGGCAAAAATAAATGGGTTATATTAATTGCTATTAACTGCCCTATATATCTTCAATATGATATAACAGCATATGATTTGGGAGTGCATATATGGTCTTGCTCGATGGTAGGCACAAGTTGAGGGATAATATATTAGTCATCGCAAGCAGGGAAACCAGACCTGTGCATCATGCCAGGTGAGACAGTAACAGCCAACAGGAATCTACTTACACCCAGCTGTACAAGACAGGGTGACCTCCTTGCACGAGAACAAGCTCATACACACTACTGTGAGCGCTCAGGAAAGCCTGGATAGTCTGTAAAGGTCATAACAGTTTCATATGGGCACATTCTGTATATTTAAAATAAAATAAAATACATTTAAAATACTAGTATATCATTTGCATGAGATAAGCAAGACAGTGTCATGGAATATAGTCTTCTAAATTTCTAATTCATAAAAAAGTCAAATTATTTTTTTCCTTATCAAGGTTAAGTAAGGACAATCCACTAATCCATAACAGCAAGTTTGATATTCAAGTCAGTAATATAAATATAATAACAGGCGCACCTTGGAACTGTGTTTTGCCTTTTAGAAAGACAACAGGCCTTTTATAAGCCATCATAAATAGGAGTTACAGAGCGGATGGCAGCGATCGTTCCGTCTTTTTCTCCCTTGTATCACTTTTGTTTGTTAGCATAATGGTGAAAACAGAAGTAAAACTGAGGGACTACTACCTCAATGTGGTGTAATAAAAATTATATGTCATATGATGATCCTTATGAGTTGAATCACAAAACATGAATATCCCTTTGTTGCTGTTTACTACTGAAATATGATGAAACCAGGACCACCATCTAGGGGTGCCCGATACTGATAAAATGTGATATATTGCGATATTGATCATGAAATTGCCATAGCAATATACATTTTATATTTTTAAACATAAATAATAACACAAAGGTTATGGGAAAATGCATCAAAATATAGTCATAACATATCAAAACAACACGTTTTCAACTGACGCGTACAACAGTAATTCCAAGATACCGAGGATGCATTATTTTTGGCCAATAATGTTTCCTCTTCTATCTCTATTATGTAATTAGCTTCCTTGGCCACACATTCATTCAACTGTTCTGTCTAAATCAAACACAACTAACCAAACAGCCAATGGACGCATATCTCCATACAATAAGATGAATAATGCACATCCTGCAAAATTTTCAATATGATATTGTGCAACGTGATAATGTGATAACGATACTGAATCGATATAATGTGCACCATCATTACTATTATAACACTGGTCCCACCCTAATACCACAGGCCACTCTATAGAGGGAAAGGGGTTGGGGTGTTATGAAGAGATTTAATTACAATTGTGATAAGCTGTGCTCACTCAATCAGGCTGCTCAGTGAGGCAACAACCATCTCTGAAAGGTGAAAATCCTTCACCGAGGCTATTATAGCTTTGGAGAATACACAATAAATAAAAATCCTGACCCACTGGGGCACATATTCTATATAGCAAGTCATCTCAATATCTATTCTATTCATTTTTTTTTTTTTAAATAAAGCTTTCCATTTGACTCTAGTTTCTGCCAGTTTAGGATCTTTTCTCCGCTCTAATATAAGTATCTTTTGTCTAACATTAATTTGGCTTGATTATATCACAGAAGTCTACTTTGACAATATATGCCACAAGTCAGGTAGCAACAGGCAACATAACAAAATAACTGTATACCTTATCTAACACACCAATATAATCATACAGCACTAAGATTTTTTTGTATCTGAAGGCTATAAAATAGCACCAACGCCTTTATGTGTATATCACGTTAGTGATATACACATATCACGTTAGTGATATACACCCTATAAGATAAATACATTGATGTTGTGCTCATTCACTTTGCTTTTTGTACAAACTAGGCTTCACAATATAGATACATTATCTAATGCTGTATATTAACAGCAATGATGAGTGATGACATAAAACAATATGAGCCTTTACTGACACTATGACTGCATAATATAGTTTGTAGTGGTATAAACACATGCTCAAAGATATCTTGTGAATACAGTCCTATTGCTGTTACTGGAGCAAATCCAGAAGTGTCTCTTTGGGGATATCACAGATGGGAACCTTGGTTCTCATGAGCATTTGTTATAGGTCATCCCCTTCAACAAACAAACAAAGAGTTTAAATACTAGGTTGATTAGATGTGTACCTTTGGCAGCTTTTACTATCGTAAAACACTAAACTACGGTATCCAAATTTGCTGTACTTTATCTTAACAATCATTAACACAAAACAAGCAATTCACCATCTTGTTAAAAAGCAACAACAACAAAAAAAAGAATACTTATAGAATATATAACAGATGTATTTACAAATAGTAAACAGTAACAGCAGTAAGCAAAGGACATGCAAAGACATAATAAACTAAAATGCATACACAAGACAGTAAGGAGTACAGGCAACTTTGCAATTAAAAGCAGGGAATAAAACTAAGGAGAAAGAAAGGTGACAAATGTCATTCGCTAATAGTGAATGGTGATAACATGACAGAAATAATGACAGGGGTGAGCAATGGTAATAACATAGCTATGCATATGGACTGTAGATAAAGTCAAACTAGTATGTATTAACTACACGTATTAAACATTTAACATAACGTCAACCATAAACACAACAAACGTTTAATTACATGGGACTTATTTGGAAAATGTAAATTTCTGGAAATACCTGCACAAATCAGCAAAGGCCTGAAAATTCAGCTTCTTCATTTTTTTCTCGCTGAGCCAAAACCCGACTCTCCGGCCTTTGAGAAAGGTCTGCATCTTGGTGTTGATCTTGGGTCTACTGAGTGTAGATGATGTGAATGAGGATTAAACCTGCGGACAGATCAGGAAACGGTAGCTTCAGGCTCAACCTACAGGGCAGTGAGGGAAAAACACGAGTTCACCACTTTGTAACACGAGAATGTAGCCTCCTGCTGGCAATGAGATTCCCCTCTGTTCTGTCTAGTACATAACACCAAGTGTTAGTGACGTTACCGCTGTAAAGCCGTCTAGCTCTCGATTCAATCAAAACAAAACATTTTCAACATTAGCTAGTTAGCGGGCAAATTATTTAGCAAACACGCACTGACCTCTTTGCTAACATATTCCGCTAATGTTAGCTGGCTAAGTAAACGCACTGTTCTACCTTACTAATAGCTTAATAAAGGGTAAGCCATCTAGCTAATAACGCGTGTCGACTTTAAATGAGCTAACAGACCAACGCCATTCAAGACTATGAAATAAGTTACTTAACTGGTGTTAGCAATGTAAGGCTAGTTTAGCTAAAAGATGAGATGGCACCCAAAAGCCGTGGCAAGCTAACCTGACAGGCTTAGCCGTTTCCGAATGTTGTTCGCGTCGGTGACTAGCTTGGATAGTTTCCCATTCTGCGTTTTTGTCTGGTTTAGCGATGGCTTTTTCGTGCAGGGTGACAGATGACAACCACAGCCTGATTCACGTCTGGATGCTTTACGTCCCGGCTATGCCTCACCACTGGAGCCGACAGCGCACACACACGCACACCCTGGAACTGGGAGACTGATGCGACGCACACTGATACCACACTGTGGTTGTGTAAGGTTCCTTTCGCATACTACACGGATTCAGTGTAGTCCACCCGCCCCCAAGAGCGAAGCAGTTTATTCACCAACCACGACAGCTTCCATTCAATACATTTACAATACGCAGTAAGTAAATTAAAGGAGTATCTTAACACATTACATTGCGAAGTCAGGACAGTCTCCCAATTGAAACGTAGACAAGTTTCCGATATGCGTTACAATGGCGCCATCACGTGGAACGGTGTGGCACAGCAAGAACCCACGACACTTCAATGTTTACAGCCGCCCAACACAAAAAGCAAATATCACTAGTAGCCGCAAACCAGTCTTAGCTTGATTTATTGTCGTATATAAATACACATTACGATGTTAATAACGTTCCAATATAGTTCAACTACGTTTTTGGTTTAGGTTTAATTATTTGTGGATTCTGCCATTATATATTTTTTGATGTTCCAGAGACATCTTGCAATAGATGCAATAATTGCCCTTGGTGTAATACAGCTCTCGGTACGCTAGATATATACATTCAAATAACTACTTGCATATCAGTGACGTGTTTTCAGCGTTGTGTTTGCCGGAACCTGAAACTGGCGGCCACGATCAATAACATTCGCCACTTCCTCCACGTTGTCAGATTCCCGCCCGGAGAAGACATTAGTCAACAACGTTTATTGCTGAACGAGTGTGCAGGCTCTTTGTACCTATCTTCCAGGATGGCGATAAATACAGATGATACTACTGTATCCCTGAGTGATGTCCTTGCACACGATGACGAGCTCACCGAGGCTTTGTCTGTGCTGGCTGGAAGCGACCCCGAAAATTGTTCTTACTCTCAGGTAAATAGAGCAAACTGTTAACGATTAGATTGATTATGTTAGCTTGGCCTCACTGACAACACAGCGCATACCACACAGCATTGCGAACGTCAATGGTTAAATGTTTGATCGGGTCGTTTTGGCTGGGTTAGTATTACATTTCTTATACAGTCTTTGATCTTAATTATCGCGCTAGGATTGGAATATGTTCATATCTTGCTTGATGCGTGTGTCACCTGGGCGATGGGACAATAATACAGTTATGGCGATATTGTTCTATTTAATACTACTGTAGCTGCATATTTTGTCTTTTTAATTCAAACAGGGATACGTGAAGAGACAAGCGGTGTTTTCCTGCAATACTTGCACACCTAGTGGCACAGAACCAGCTGGCTTTTGTCTTGCCTGCGCCAATAAATGTCACGATGGACATGACATTTTCGAGCTGTATACCAAAAGGTATTTATGTTAAACATAATGTGTTTACATATTCAGACCACTCGGAACTTTGTTGGATGATTTCATTATATATTGACGTGATAGTAGACATGACAAAATGCTGTAACTATTCTGATAAAATACCTGTCCAACTAATGACATATGTACTACATGTAAGTTGCTTTGGATAAAAGCGTCTGCCAAATGCGTAAATGTAAATGTTTTCACCACTATTGTGCTGACAGGAATCGATTTGAACAATATTGTATCTAGTATCACACAAAGCTAACTCCCAATTTGATGTTGAACTTGTCACAAATAGAAATTTTCGATGTGATTGTGGAAATGGCAAATTTGGTGAATTCAAGTGCCAGCTCATTCCTGTGAGTAATTATTTATTTATTTATTTATTTATTTGAAACTCATACATGTATGTAAATAAGCTATGCATGTCCTGATTATGTGGTGTTTAACTATAATGTGTCTTTACAGGTTAAAAATGGCCTGAATGTTAAAAACCAATACAATCACAACTTCCATGGCATGTACTGCTCGTGTGACCGTCCCTATCCAGATGCCGAGGATCAGGTAAACACATATTCTCTACTACCCGAGATGATGCAATCACATTTATCACTTCAGGTCTTTCCATTAATTCATAATCACCTAACACCTTTTTACATTTCCTGCTAGGTCAATGATGAGATGATTCAATGTATCATCTGTGAGGATTGGTTTCATAGCAGAGTAAGTAGTAAATAAATACATTGGAGGCAGTCTGTTTATGAGAAGCCTGGTTATATTTTTATTTTTCCTATTCCATTAGCACCTAGGGTGTGCGGTAACAGATTCTGAGGAGTTGCAGGAGATGGTGTGTGAGGCCTGCATGAACAAAGCTCCCTTCCTGTGGACATATGCTGCTCACATTGCAGGTGAGTAAGTTGTTTTTCCTGCTGTAGTCGTATGACACAAGCTGCAAGTTCAGACTTTAATTTTACGTTGTTTTTTTATTATTTGTATTTATTTATTTATTCTCCCCTTCTCCTTAAGCAACCCAAGTGATAAAAGTCAGTCACTGTAATGAGGAGGTGGTCAATGTTGAGGAAGGAGAGGAGAATGAACCAAAGTGTGACCCCTGCAAGAATGGTGGAGAGGGATCTTCTGGCAGCCTTGCCTGTCACAAGCAGGAGAGAGTGAGGAATTCATACATGAACCTATTTCTTCAAGCGTGTGCGTCCGTGCCTCCCTCCTACCATGGGAACAGAATAGTGGCTCTTTTTTTTGTGTTTTTCCTCTTTTAGATAATTGGATGATAAATTATCCATTAATTGGTTTCCTCAATTCTGGAGATGGGTTTTTCTGGCAATTACACAACCACTTACTGTAAATGTGATTTTGGACAGACCCTGTTTCTGCTGCTATTAATGGAGTCAGTCATTTTGGAGAAAGCTTGTTGATATTGGAACTCTAAAAAAAACAAAAAAACACACGTGTTTCTCCCTTGTGTCCCACTACCCCCCCCAACCCACCCCCCGGAAACATGGCCATTACAAGATAGTGATCTTTGTTTGTTTCCATTTACAGAGCCAGAAGTGTAGAAACGTCCGATTTCCCCCCCAGCTTGCACAGAATAGGCAGCTAGCATATTGTGAAGAGATATTTAGCAGTGTATTAGCTTTAAAACTGAAATGATTCTTGGTACCGGGCATGCTGTAGAATCTGAATATTTTGGGTTTTGTTTACCAAAGCCTGTGCTTCTCTTCTTCTGACTATATGATAGATGTTGTGGTTTGTGCCTCAGCAGGCTGAAAGCAGGAGTTCTCCCGCTAAACGAACTCACCAGGAGATGACAGGCAGCCCTGTGAAGACTGTGATGACGGGTGAAGTGGGCTGCAGGCTGAAGGAGCTGCAAAGCCAGGTGGTGGAGCGGCCAAGGGAAGGAGCTGTGTTCTGGCCCTACAACTGGCGCTCTCAGCTCTGCACCTGTGTCACCTGCAAGGTGGGTGTCACAACCTGGCCTGGACCCTTGATTTATACTGGTGTGTGTGTGTGTGTGTATATACATACATACATACATACACACACACACACCATCTGGGTATGTAAACGCTGCTTTATTAGACTTTTTTGGAGACATGCAGTTTCAGCAATATCCAGTATACCTCAATGCTTTGATGCAAACTCAAAGCATGTTTCTAGGGGCATTGCCAGTTGACCGTTGTACGAATTAGCTGTTTACACGCTATAACAGGGATTCTCAATCTTTCCAGCTCGCGACCCCCCAAAATAGCAGTGCCAGAGACTCGCGACCCCTGCTATCCGCACAGAGGTTGTAAAAGAATAACAGCCATATTATTATTTGATAGTATTTTAATATAGGCTAGCAGAATACATCAAAGTAATGTTTAACCTGTACTACTACTAATAATTATGGCTAAACTATGCCATTTTAATAATTTTTAATGATTTAATTTCTGAAAGTTATCTTGCGACCCCCTCCTGTGTCTCGTTTCGGGGGATCCAAACCCCCAGTTTGAGAACCACTGCGTTAGAAGATAGTCTTCTTTAGCACTTAATTTTTCATTGTGCTGTCTCTAATGGCCAAATAATAAACACCTTTTGTCTTTGTGCTTTAGTAAATGCCCCCCTCCCCTCTCAATTTTATGTGATTATGTTCAGAGGGCCTATGTCCAAGTGGATGCACAGTTTCTGCTTGACGAGTCGGACACTGTTCTGGCCTATGAGAACAAAGGTAGAATGCAGCCATTTGGAGAGGACCTGCTGATGTCATTCCTGAACTCAATGGACCGTGTGCAACAGCTGGAGATGATTTACCGTGAGTAGTACTGACACTTGCATCTCTTAGGAGGAGAGATAAAAAGTCATAAGGAGTCAAAATTGATATTGTAGTTCAACCTGCTTTTAAGAGACTGCAAGGATTGTGTGCGTGTCCTCAATTTCTGTGTTTTCCCTCTCTGGATAATTAGATGAGAAATTATCTGTGAGACGGCTTCCTTTTCTGTCTGGCAATTACATAACCATAGTTCAACTTGCTTTTGAGACACTACTGAATTAAAATTCTCTTACGCTTAGATTACAATGACCTGAAAACGGAGCTGACTAACTTCCTACAGCAGTTTGCAAATGATGGAAAGGTATTATTTTTTTCACTATTGGTATTTGTGGGCAGGAATAGCCTTTTGTCAATGTGTCAACAAAGCATACACAGTTTCTCTCCCACTAACTAAATATTGTCTGTCTAGCCATAACCAGTTATTACTTATCATGTAGTAACTATGATGGGCTACAGTGAATTCATGCAATTGCATACTATATTTAGTCGACATAATTCATCTCTGGTAAACATTGTACGGTCTTGGATCAAGGTTTTCATCACACAGATTACAGTTATAATCATGCACATACTTTGATTATTACTTTCTTTTAAAAAGCCAGTCTGTCACTGTTCATGCTGTCCATTACAATGATCTGTTTTTAGGACAGTTCATGTGTTTAGTGCTGTAACGCTCATTGGGTAGATAGAAAATGCTTGTCAGTGGGAGAACAACATTTATTTAGGCTGTGTCAAATAACACCAGCATTATTATACCTTTTTTTTAAATGACACAATCTACTATTGTACATCTTATTTGAAAAATGTGTTGGTGCTTAATTGTAGTCTCCTTTTCTCACCAGGTGGTCACAGCTGAAGCCATACAGCAGTTCTTTGAAGGTTTACAGTCCAGGAAGAGAAGAAGACTAAATGCAGGGTACCAATGAACTGGAGGACATGTGCGCTACCAGCAACATGCTTGGCTTATACTTGAAACGGGGGGGGGGGGCGCGTTTGCTGCTGCTAATGTACTTCTATAGACTTGAATAAGAGCTGAACAAGTTCCATGTTTCTCAGCGTTACTGTCAGGTTTGACATTGGTTTTATTAATTTGTATTTCTACCATTTTTATTGAATCATTGTACAGTTTAACGTTTTTAGAAGATGCAGTATTGCTGCACTGTAATGCCTTTGTTTTGCGGTTGAGTGATACAATAAACACAATGCCACAAGATTGGAAAACATTTGTTGTCCAGTTTACCTGTACAGTTTGTGTGTTTGCAAAGCTATAAAAACTGATGTTGATTACCAGTGAAGTCTCTCACTTTATAATTAGTTGCTGTGTTTCTAATGCACAAAATGAGCCCAGTGACATCTGTGGAATGCCATAATATCAAACCAGTTTATTTTGAGGATTCAAGAGTTTACCACTGTTATGCACCTTTTTAGGGCGACAGTAGAAAAATAGATTCAGTGAAACTAAATGTAACTTGGTACATCGATCTACAAAAGTGTTTTGTATACCACAAGTACAGTGTACCTGTTATAGATTCAATACAAGCAGTCACACATCCAGATGGTTCAATTTCAAAGGTGCTAAATAAAACTACACAAACAAGCTACATGAGTTTTCAAAGAACTATGATGCAGGCTGGTAAGCTGGTAGAAAAGGCTTGCATAGACCTCAAAGTCACTTCTCCAATAAAAACCCCAGCCGCAGCCAGGGGAAGGCACTGACTTCTCTACAGCAAAGAGCAAAACAAGGACTTTTATTCAATGGAACACTGTCCCGGAAAATAAAACGACTACCCAACATGAACATGGGGAGGAATCTTGAGTTTTGCATTTTTTCCCCATGAAGCAAGCTCAGTGAAAAATAACTTTTCAGCCTGGCCACTTCTTAACTGCTACGCAGGGTGCCATCGGGTCTTCTGCATATTCGTATGGTACTTAAAACAATGAGGGGGTAAAAAAAAACAACAAAAGTAAACACGATAATCCACACCACCTATAACACTGAACAGGCCACCCTAATGCATAACATTTAATAAGACAGAATTGAGACATTTCATATGACGTATACTACACATTCTTGGTGAGAGTTGACGACGGACACGAACAGTGCTGTCCACTACAGTAAAAACACAAACCTTCAACGACCACTAAAATGTGATAGAAATCATTAGCGCCTCATCTAAACATGATGTGATTTAGTTGGTTATATACACAGCATCCATGGTGCATTGGCAATATGATCAGCTAATGCTAAACACTAGTTATTCAAATGCACAGCGATTCCTTTTGTTCAAAATCAATGTTCCTTTTCCATTCACCTGGGATGGGTTGCTCTTACAGTGCAATGTTGCTTGTGTGTCATAGGTTTTTACAAGAGGTTGCTCTCAATCTGAGGGGTTATCAAATAGATCATTTACAGATAATTTGCTACAGCTGCTGCAGCTCAGTATTTCCTTAACAGTATAATCTCTGGATGTGAAAGTCCAGAACCACCCACTAGGTGGCAGGATGGAGACAACACACAATATACCCTTCCCCATCCACCTGTACTGGGTAAAACTAGATGTATAAGCAATTAATGTGGTATGAATGATGACATCATTCTTTTGATGAAGAAAAGGTTCCTGTAACACAATGCTCCAAGCGTTTATTAAGGCGTTGGATTTTATCATATGATGCTATTGAAAGAACAGGGCTGGCCACTGTGCTCTGTGGTCAGCTTCTGGTGTTTTGCCTCCGAGCCTAGCGCTGATATGTGCAAACAGACCTGACCATTGATGGGCGTGTACAGTACTGAGATTGTTTAAACACCTGTGTGTACAAAACCAGTCCATGCATACAGACAGACAGACAGACACACCTGTTCAGCTTAAAGACTGACAAGCCTCCATGTGCTCCACCTTACATCAGTTGCCATGGCACCCTTAGGTTTTTTTGTGTGTGTTTCCCCCCCCCCCCCTCCACTGTATCTTGGCGATGAACCTTTCTGCCTTACGGGTCCCACCACCAGCTGAACATCTGCACGTTTCTGCTTCTGAGCCTGAGACAACAGTGCCTGTGCTAGGAGGGCCTTGTGCCGGAAGCAATTAGAAGCCAGGAAGACGACTGCGGACCGACGATGCTCTCTGCTGACCTAATTTCCTTGTGATCTGATCCAATTCCTGCCTCGTGCGACCTGAGCCTCGGCCCGTTTAGTCATCGGGGCTGCGAGTCCGGGAAGTGGAAACTAGTCAGGTGGAGTTAATTGGAATGCTACAGGAAGAAATGAAGAAAAAAAAAATCGAGGACGGAATACGGCCAGACGTATTTACACAAGATTCTAAACGCGGCGCTGTCGAGGGTCCTAAACTGTGTTGCTGGCGCTGCTCACTTGTTTAAATGAGATCCATATCGAGCCATCTGCAGGCGCTACCCTAGAGGAGTCAAGACAGTCAACAGTTTCCAGCGTGGCTGCGTACAGCCCTGTGATACACAGTCGGTTCATTACTGAGCTACATGTATTAGTCGCCACAACCTGCTGTAGCATGACTCACACCACGTGGAGCTACGCCAGGCCAGTCCTTCCAGCCTGAGTCATGCGCCAGCGCAGCAGGACTTCAGGTGCGCTCGCAATTGATCAATTGCGAGCGTTGCCTGTCGACCTATAGCTCTCATTCTGTCCGTACTCTTTTGACTGTGTAGCGGGGTAGCGCAGCGTGCAGAGGTAGGACTAAAAGGACAGAGCCTACGAATAGCGAACCGCCGACCGACCACTTCTCTGCCTTTTCCCGGTCGCGCGCACTCTTATAAACACATACTGTACGTAGAATCACGCAAACTAGTGCTTTGCCGTGTGTTACGAAGCAGGGCCGCTCCTCCAAGTCGCCTGTCTCCCTTTCTCCATAACTCAACGCCTGGTCCTCAGCCGGGGTTAAAGTGCAGATTTCTTGTATGGGTAGTCGGGCTTGCTGGGCGACCTGCGGTCTCGGGCTGCGTCCTCGCCGACACTGTTTCGATGAGGCTGCTGGAGGGCCCTCAGACCAATGGAAGACTCCCCAGACACCACAGTCTCGTCTGGGGGTTCCCTTGGACCCGGGTGCCTCTCCTCGTACCCGTCCATGTTCCCACTCGGGGGGCGCATGTGGCCCAGGCCGTGAGTCAAGTCCGTCTCGTTGGATCGGCCCCTGGACACGTGTCCCATCCTGGGCGCGGGTCCGGAGGGGCTAGCCAGGGCTCCGTCCTCCCTCTGGGAGGTCACGCCCAGGACGTCCAGCCGCAGGGGGTCTTGGTGGGTCCGTCCCTGCTGGTGGTGGCCCGGGGGCTGGTTGTCGGACAGGTAAGCAGGGGGGAAGTGGCCGGCGGGGTTGCAGCTGTGGCTGTAAAGGTCCGGCCCCGCGAACGACGGCAGGGGGTGGGTGGGGGTGGCGGGGCGGCAGGAGAAGTCGTACAGGTCGGGGAACTCTGCCTGGGCCTCCAGCTTGGGCTCCGGGGCATGCCTCTTGCAGGAGTGGCCATGCCCCGGGCCGTGGCCCAGGCGGATAGAGGTGCAGGGCCCGTGGGCCAGGTGGGGGCCCGGCGGGCCCATGGGGCTGTGCGGCGGAGGAGGCGGCGGGCCATCCCGGTCCATGTCTGCCATGTGCTGGTCCCTCAGGGACATGACGGAGACGCCCAGCGCGATGTCCGGCATGAACTCCCTGGCAACGGGCTCCACGCTCATCTGGAGCACGCACGCGCATGCGCGCACACACGCACACACACACACACACACACACACACACACAATACACACACAATACACACCAGAGTCACGATGGGATTAAAGTGACCCCCAACCCCCTGCAACTGCACCAAGAACACTGTTAGCGACATTAACGGCAGGGTTATTCATTTTTGAGAACGCTTGTTTACAATATCCCTCTGCGGCGACGCACATCGAAACGCATTCTGAAGCAAAGCAGTGCTACAGCTTTGTTGATGTGAGCAGTTTTCAGCACTTCTATGTTCCTATTTACAGTGCCAGGGCTGTGTAGAAGCTTATTTTATCAGCACACACAGAATGGTAAGATGGCGAAATGGGAGGAGATATTTAGTTTCTTCTCTAATCTTACAATTAGCTTGCAATAGCAGACTATACCTTTATTGTACATTATGGAATTATGTAGATGTGTTGTTTTGTGGGTGTCCTGGGTTTATGGTAGAGACGGTATCTCTATGATTACATGGAACAAGTAATGCATTTAAACTTGTTTGTTAGTATGCACGAGAGGCAGTGTTTGTATGGTGAAATATTTGTTGACCGCACCCAAAAAAAGGCCTGTATTACCTTTTTCATCACTACAATAAATGATTAACTGTATTTATGACCCCAGAGTTGTGGCTCTACTGCAGTTTGTCACATACAGACTACTTATGCTGCATTCCAGACGTGAAAGTCAAGAATATCCGATTTACTAGAAAAAGTACAATGGAATGCGACTCAAAAATACTACGTGTGACAAATCTATCGTTTACCGTAGTGAAATCGGAAATTTTAACTTAAGAAATATCCGAACTTCGAGTAATCTTTATCTTTTCTTTCGAGTAGGCAGCAGTCTGCAGGGCAGCATCAAGGCCACCAAACGCGTTTTTAGCGTAGAGCGCCCCTTACGACCTCATTTTGTGTGCGTTTCTTTAGCTCCGAGCGCCCGACAATTTTAGTTTTTTGCCACACAGGGGTTCGTATTGACAACAGGCGCTCTCAGCGCAAAACAAAAAAGGCAGCCGGTGGACACAGGCCTTTGAGCAACTAGACCTGGCAGCAGTCATCCAAGCCACGCAACACAATGTGGAGGGAACACTCACGGGCTGCTGGTCAGAGAGCAGCGGCCGGCACAGGGCCTGTGGGTTGGTGCAGTCCGGGGGCGGCGGCCTGGGTGCCGAGGGGTACTCGGCGCCGCCGTGCTTGGCAGCGGCGGCGTGGAGCTGGTGCAGCGTGCGGTTGCAGGGATAGGAGAAGGAGCGGGTAGGCGTGGGCATGGGCACGCGGGGCCGCCACGCCCCCTTCAGCTGGGCGTGGCCGGGCGTGGCGGGCGGGTGGTAGGGTGGAGGCGGGGGGGGCAGCGGTGGGCGTAAGCCCGGCAGGCCGTCCAGCTCCGTGATCATGCTGTCCATGGCCGGGCTGCTGTTGACCCGGCAACGGCCCACCTGGCGCAGGGCCAGGATGGGACTCTCATCGCCGAAGCGCTCATCTGGGAAGAACTTGTATGGGTTCTGTGGGGGAGGAAGGGGGGGGGGGACAAATTAGGTGCTTCAGCTCTAGAGCAGAACTCCTGCTCCACCAATGCACCAGATTGTTCCAGCAGAGGGGAGGGAGACGGACCAGCAGTCCATCTCCCCTGGCAACATGAGCTCTGTGCTA
The DNA here is from genome assembly GCA_027564835.1 of Typhlichthys subterraneus. Taxonomy (NCBI): domain Eukaryota; kingdom Metazoa; phylum Chordata; class Actinopteri; order Percopsiformes; family Amblyopsidae; genus Typhlichthys; species Typhlichthys subterraneus. The sequence goes on from JAODUH010010028.1 coordinate 28,196, forward strand.
CTTTTCCCAGCCCTGTCATTATCCCCCCCCCCCGTTCCTCTGCCTCTCCCCCACCCTCCTCCAGGTTTTCAGGGACACCCTCTCTACCTCCCCACCCTCCTCCAGCCCCTCGGGGATGCCCTCCACGCCCCCCTTCCCTGCTCACCTGCAGCAGCTCCGTGGCCCCGTCCGCCAGGCCAAACTCCCGCAGCACGCGGAGCTGCAGCTCGTAGCTGACGGTGGCACCCTCGCCACAGTTGAGGGCGTAGGCGCGCTGCACCTGCTCCGTGTGGCGCAGCTCTTGCAGCCGGCGGATCATGTCCTTCACCACTGCCAGCCGGGGCACTGAAACGGCCGCGTGAGGTCAGAGGTCGCAGCGCCGAGCGACACACAACGGCAAATAACCCAGGCCTAATCATGTGCAGTGAGCGATTCCCATAGCTCGACACCCCCCCGGACACCCTGCAGCAGGAAATGACTGGGCAGTGCCAGTGCGTACAATCTGGCATCATTACATGATTTCACAAGCATTTTAACCCTCCCGCTTTGAGCACAGCATTTCCATATATAGTGAAATACATGCTTAATATATGATCGGCCCTATATCTTCCATGGATCACAAGCTTCAGAAGAACAACTTGTAGATTGCGCTTGGACAAACTGCTTGGCCGTCCTGCCGTTTCCTCAAAGGCGTGCCTACCTGGAATCTCATTGGCCACCACTGTAGGTGCCGCGCTCTGGCTGCCGGCCATTTGCTGATGCTTGATCACGTGGCAGCACTGAGGCACGGCGTTGTTAACCATGTAGAGGGTGTCCGGGACGTTGGACATGCGTACTAGACGCAGACGCACCAGGTCTGTCTGCTCCACCATCATCTCCTCCAGCACAGACTGCAGACAGACAGGTAGACAGACAGAGGGAGAGGGGGACCGTTCAATATACCGTTTAGCAGGTGGTTTTGCGAGAAGGGTGCTTTCATTTGACAGCCAATTATAAGAAAACATGATTATGAAAAACACTGTGTCTCAAGAGATGTCCTTGATGAAAAGGGTAGAAATAACAAGTGCAAGAACAAGAGGATAAAGTCATCACATGACCATATGGTATTGATTCTGCAAGTCTAAGGCTTTATGATGGTAAAATACCTGTCATCTTTAGCTTTGAGCGAACCAGAAGGAATCTCTGCAGTAATGCTTGGCCATTGCCAAGCTTTAAAAGTGGTCACCAAGTCACTGACTGACCTTTTTTTAAATCTGGTCATTAAACATGACGCATTTAGGGTGGGACATTTAGGGAGGTGTAGATTATCGTATTTGTTGATATATATTCTTGGTTTTCTTTGTTGTTTCAGCATCTACAGAAAACGTACAGGCTCGGATGACAATAGCTCTCTCCGTGGCAGTCATGATGCAGAGATGATGTATCATCTTACTCACCCAATCGTGGGTCGGCCTCAGCATGAAACAAAACTCCTACATTTCTGGCAATTGGTTTCACATTGAATCACTCTGTTCTGTTATTCGTCTAATAAAGAGTTATTTTGGTCAAGCGATGCAGAGAAACACACATGGTTGTGGTAATTCACTGAGGAAGTAGGCCAAGGGGGGGGGGGGGGGGGGGGCCCAA
>JAODUH010010039.1:0-2500 GCA_027564835.1 Typhlichthys subterraneus
TGTTACAGGATGCTAACAGGTACAGTGTTAAGGAGCAAGTAGACATCTTGTTACAGGATGCTAACAGGTACAGTGTTGAGGAGCATGGTAACATGCTAACATGTCATGGCAAATACAATGGTAAAAGGATGGATTTACATGCGCTCTGATTAACCATGACATGACATAACATGAAGTGATAAACTAAAACTAAACTAGCTAATAAACTACAGGTAATTAACCAGTTGTTCGGGTACCAGACAGATGTCCACATTACAGCTGTCAATCATCTGTAATATAGGCGTTAGAGATTGAAAACGTTAGAGATAAAGTGTACGTATAAGTGATGTCATCTGGAATGATGAAAACAAGACATGTGCAGAGAGACAGGAGGTTACGCTACTTCATAAAGCCTTGTTTACTCACTGTGGGTTAAATGGTTCCTCTCCGGAATTCTGTTGCTTTAATTCCAGAGTCCTGGATTCATGAATCTGTCCTCTGCTCCCTCCTTAACCCTCTTTCTCTCACCCCTCCCTTTCTCTCTCCCTCTCTTTGTTTCTCCTCCTTGCTCTATCGCTCAGGGTGGTCGATATCTGGGTTCTAGTCAGGATTTAAAGGTTCAATCCGCAATTTGACACCACAAACTCTGCTAGCTTTAGACTAGATGGTTTACCATCAGTCAAACAGCTCCTCACCTGCTGTTTCATTGTAACTAGGATAGCTAGCGGTAAGCTAGCTAACTGTAGGCTAGCTCAGTGTAGGGCAGCTAACTGTATGCTAGCTAACCGTACAGTAGCTAACTGTAACTAGCTAATTGTAGGCTAGCTAAATGTAGGCTCGCTAACTATAACTAGCTAACTGTATACTACCTAAATGTAGTCTAGCTAACTGTAACTAGCTAACTATAGGCTAGTTATCTGTAGTCTAGCTAACTGTAGCCTAGTTACCTGTAGGAAAGCAAACTGTAGGCTACCTAAATGTAGTCTAGCTTACCATAATTAGCTAACTGTAGGCTAGTTACCTGAAGGGAAGCTACCTGTAACTAGCTAACTGTATACTAGTTAAATGTAGTATAGCTAACTGTAACTAGCTAACTATAGGCTAGTTATCTGTAGTCTAGCTAACTGTAACTAGCTAACTGTAGGCTAGTTACCTGTAGGGAAGCTAACTGTAACTAGCTAACTGTAGGTTAGTTATCTGAATGGAAGCTAACTGTAACTAGCTAACTGTAGGCTAGTTACCTGTAGGGAAGTTAACTGTAACTAGCTAACTAAATGTATTTTAGCTAACTGTAGATCAGCTAACTGCGTACTATGTTCGCCTCTGTAACACGGCGTCTATATCGAGTGACATTAGCTCCGATGGAGCCCGGGGTCTTCATGCGCCTCCCGAGGTCCTGGCTGCAAACCCTTCATGGCCGCTTGGCTGCTTGCACAGCTGCCCCGGTGGTCTCACACCTGCCCAGGTGGTCTCACACCTGCCCCGCTGGTCTCACAGCTGCCCAGGTGGTCTCACAGCTGCCCCGGTGGTCTTCTGCCTCTGAGTATGTCCTGCCGCTAGTCCCTGTCACTCTCTCTGCCTGTGTGTCACTCGGCCGCCAGGCTACACTCACCTGCACAGCGTAACCTGAGACCTGCCTCTGGGGGGCGCATCTCCTGTTACCTGGCAACAGCAGGCCCTGCTCTGGTTACACACCTGCTCTGCTCTTCTTGTGTGTGTGTGTGTTGTGAATATTGCTTATTTTTAGCGCATTTTCAGTGAAGCCACTTGGTCAAGTATGTAGGCTAATATAGGTATAGTGTCAATGATGATTGCGGTTAATATGGGAAAGATCATTTTGCAAAATATATTCTTTACTTTCACAATTTCATTGGCAGTTGCACAGAATTGCCAACAGAGAGCAGTCATGTTGTGTTCTCAGATGGACTAAGACGTCTTGTTACTCAGTGAATTCAAGAACCATAATATATGTTTGTCATTCTATTGAGCTCGTGTCTCAGTGACACTAATCTAGATAAAAAAATAATAGCTAACCTGGTTTGGCAAAAGAAAGATACTTAAAATGATAATCACACAATAATATGTTGATTCAATAATTACAGATTAAATAATTACAGATTAAATAATGTTCCCATTTGACCTGCTTTTGCAGAGCAGTCAAGGGAGACCTACCGTGTATGTTTACTCCTGTGTTGGCATAGCAACATGTATTTATGTGTATGTTTACTCCTGTGTTGGCATAGCAACATGTCTATGTCTATGTTTACTACTGTGTTGGTATATCAACATGTCTTTATGTGTGTGTTTACTACTGTGTTGGCATAGCAACATGGCTTTATGTGTGTGTTTACTGCTGTGTCGGCATAGCAACATGTCTATATGTGTTTGTGTTTACTCCTGTGTTGGCATAGCAACATGTCTATGTGTGTGATTACTCCTGTGTTAGCATAGCAACATGTCTATGTGTGTGTTTACTGCTGTGTTGGCATAGCAACATGTCTATGTGTGTTACTGCTGTGTT
>JAODUH010010039.1:5000-26565 GCA_027564835.1 Typhlichthys subterraneus
TTTGACCTCAGCGGAGAAACACAAACATATCAAATGATATAGATATTAATGCATAGTAGACTATAGCGTGTAGTAACCTCAGTAACACACTGTCCTTGATACCATACTATGTTGCCTGATAGTATTTCTACAGGTCTGTTACAACACCTCATGGTAATCATTTAGTCATGTTAATAAGATCTTGTCAACTAGCGCACTTTGACTTTAATAACCATTCATACACATCCATTCAGCAGGTTATGCATAGTCAAGTCACAATTCACATCTGTGCATGTGTGTGTGTCTGCGGGGTGATCCCTCCCCACACACACACACGCACAATTGTTGTCGTGGCGATGGAGGCCATGGCAGTGGTTGCCAGGGAGACGGCGGTTGCTTGTCTGACCTCATGCTGTCACGGGTGTTATTGATTCACGTGCACACACACACACTCACGCAAACACGCACACACACACACACACACACACACCCAAACACACACCAGTGTGTATTAATGCATTTTGTTGAAGTATTTCATTTATTAGTGTCAGAGGCTTTATGTGAAGAGCACACCCCAGTCCCCACAACCGTGTGTGTGTGCGTGCGTGCGTCTGTGTGCATGTGTGTGTGCGTGTGTATGCCTGCGTGTGTGTGTGTGTGCGTGCGTCTGTGTGCGTGTGTGTGTGCGTGCTTATGCCTGCGTCTGTGTGTGTGTGCGTGCGTATGCCTGCGTGTGCGCGTGTGTGTGTGTGTGAGCTGAAGGCGTGCCCAGCCTTTGTTGTGTTCCAGTCACATCAGGACATGTGTTCAGGAGGCCATTTTGTTCTACAGCTCAGCTCAGTTAGTTGTATCGCGGCCATCGTCCCCTGCACAGCCCTCCTCATAACGCACACTGACATAACACATGTAGACCAGCAGAAACAATATACTATATTAAAGAAACTAGACAGAGAAGTGCCTAGTCTAAACCTGCCCCTCCTGCCGGGCCCGATGGTAGCACACATCCAACACACCCAGATGTTTCTCCCTCTGTTCTATGGTCGCCCAGCCTCGTCTCACCAGCTTCAGTTTAGCTTCGCCGTGAGAATCAGTCTGGAAAGACGAGGAATCATTTTGATTGTGTCCGAGTAGCAACTGAACTTACCAATCAGCATCGTGTTTACAGCTATATGGGCGTGGTTTAGGTGTGCCCACAGAGAAAACCACCAGATGGTTCATCCAATCAACTGCCAAGTTTTATTTTTTTAAGTGTTGCCCTTGGTTTTACACTTTCGATGGACGGCTCCCAAGATGGACATGCAACTAACAATCCTATGTTCTCTCAGCCATATGTTATTATTCTCTATATATCTGTGCTTAAAAATGAAGGTGTAAATATAAGCATTACAAGAAAACATTTCCAAACCACACACACACACACACACACACACAGACAAATGCATGTGTACGTCAGTATGTTTATTGATATAGCGCATTTCACAGATATAAAATCACAAAGCGCTTTATTAAAACATCAACATGATGGGTACAAAGAAAGATCCACAGACACTAAATCTCTGTGGATCCTGAGCAGTGCTAAAGGACAGGCATTCCACAGTGTGTGTCCATATTGGATTTGCATGTGTATGTGTGTGCGTGCGTGCACGTGTGTGTGCGTGCATGTGTGCGTGTGTGTGCCAGCTGTAGAGCCCATGTGACATCACATGCTCTGTATTTGTCCATGTAAAGCAGAGCTGTGTAGAAACCAGATTATTTTCTCAGCACACAGACAACTAGGAGACTGTGTGTGTGTGTTTCTTACAGTATACAAAACAGTAGATCCCTGGAGGAGATGGGAGATGTAGTTCATAATTATACAGAGACAAAGGACAATATTTACTGTGACAACACACACGTACACTCATGGCCTCCCCTCCCCTCTTCTCCTCTCTCCCCTCCCCTCCTCTCCCCTCCCCTCTTCTCCTCTCTCTCCTCCTCTCCCCTCCTCTCCTCTCCTCTCCTCTCCTCTCCTCTCACCTCCTCTCGCCTCCTCTCCTCTCCTCTCCCATCCTCTCCTCTCTCTCCTCTCCCCTCCTCTCCTCTCTCTCCTCTCTCTCCTCTCCTCTCCCCTCCCCTCACCTCCTCTCTCCTCCTCTCCCGTCAGGTCTACATCGCTGCTGTTCAGAGGAGTAGGCCGAGCAACCCATCGGCCTCTGATCTGACCAATGAGGAGCCAGCGTCTGGGTCTGGAGGGGCGGGGCTTCTGAATCTCGTCCAGTCAGACCTGCCGACCCTGAGCCGCCTGTGGTTGGCTGCCCTGCATGACCACGCCCACCTGACCCTCCCCCTGGAACATGCCTCACAGCTGCCTGCTGCTGGTAGGAAGTACATAATAATAATAATAATAATAATATGTGAATATTAATCATTATTATTATTATTATTATTATGTATAAGTATATAATATTATAATTCTATTATGAGTATTATAGAGTAACTGCAATAGGACTGAACTGTGATGAGACACATCACAGCTGGTGTTTTTGACAATCTTCTATATATTTTATAAAAAGCTGGATTTATGTGTTGAAAATGGTTCTGCACGTCGTATCCGTTAAAGATCATCTCAAGGTTGGTCTCTGACCGTTATCGTTCATAACCACCCCCCTCCCTCTCTCTCACCCCCTTGGCCCCACCAGGAGGGGCGTTCTACCCACCAGAGACGGTGCAGCAGGCCAGGAGTCACTACACCTCCTCCTGGGCTCCTATCCTCCATGCCACGGCTCTCTGGCTGCAGAGCACAGGTTCTCCTCTCCTGTCTCCTGTTCTCTCCTGTTCTCTCCTCCTTTTCTTCTCTTTTACTCTCCAACCATCTCTCCCCTACTGATGTGTGTGTGTGTGTGTGTGAGAAATGCGTCTTTAATTGTTTCTGTGTGTGTGTGTGTGTGTGTGCGTGTGTGTGTGTTACAGGGTTTGTGACGTCAGAGGAGGGGGAGGGGCCGGCCACCTTGTCCCGCCCGGCCACTCCCACCTCCATGGGCCACACCTCAGAGTCTGTGGGCGGAGCCAAAGGTCCAGAGGACGTCAACACTGACAGGCTCTACCTGGTCCTCGGTACGTTGCCATGGCTACCTGCTGTCTGGCCTGACGATATTGTGTGCTTGTGTTAATGCGCATGTGTGTGTGTGTGTGTGTGTGTGCTTTTGCTCTTGTGTGTGTGTGTGTGTGTGTGTGTGTGTGTGTGCACAGGTGTCAGCGTGGAGTTCCTGTGCTGTCCCCACTCTGCGGACCTGATGGAGAACATCACTTCCTGTCTGCGTGCCCTGCAGGCCGTTCTGTGTGTGCCTTGGGCCCGCACCCAGCTAGGGCACGACCAGGTCTGCCCTGCTCACGTGTGTGTGTGTGTGTGTGTGTGTGCGTGTGTGTGTGTGTGTTGTAGTGTGTGCGAGTGCGGTTATATTAAAGTGTGTAACCCCCTTACGTACTGGATGCATAGTTGCGTAACTTTTTACAGGAATTCCATTAATTGAGCTCTATGGAGCGCAGCATAGAGCTTTGCGTGCGTTTTGTTATATATACATTATATTAATGTATGTGTGTGCTTATATTAAAGTGTGTGTTTATAATAATACATGTGTGTGTGCACTTATATTACTTATGTGTTTGTGTGTGCTTGTATTGATGTGTGAGTTTATATTATAATGTGTGGGTGTGTGTGACCGAAACCGCGATACAAATGTCTATACAGACACTAGATTTGAACCACTGAACACAATACAAAGCGATTTATAGAATGCATGTGTTCTCAGTCATGGATTAATTAACCCCCGTCACTACGATGACGGATTATGGCAACGAGTCTGTTGCCTTTGCTTCTATACTCAAACGAAGCAATGTGGAATAATATCACACTTTATTTAAAAACATCAATGCGTGTATGTCATTTTACTGAGAAATTACAAGATTATATATTATATTATTTTATATTATATTATATTAAGATGATTATATTGCTCAAAGGGAAAAAAATTTGTATTTGGTGAACCGTTACACCCCTAGTGTGTGTGCTTATATTAATGTGTGTGCGCTTACATTTATGTGTGTGTGTTTATATAAATGTGTGTGTGTGTGTTTATACTAATGTGTGTGTGTGTGTGTTTATATAAATGTGTGTGTGTTTATATAAATGTGTGTGTGTGTGTTTGTTTATACTAATGTGTGTGTGTTTATATAAATGTGTGTGTGTGTGTGTTTATACTAATGTGTGTGTGTGTTTGTTTATACTAATGTGTGTGTGTGTAGGTGCTGGGCATGGAGCTGCTGAGCGTGCTCCACAGGGTGCTGGTGACCCGTGAAGGAGCCGAGGTCCAGCGGGCTGTGCTGGATGTGGTGCGCCTTGTTGTCATGGCAGCACAGGAGCATGTCAAGGAGAAGCGACACAGCGCCGAAGGTAACACGCTAAACACACTAAATACACGCTAAACACACTGAGCACACGCTAAACACACACGAAACATGCTAGCACACGCTAATCACACGCTAAACATGCTAGCATTTCTCTGTGTCTGACCGTCCGTCTACATTACCTGTCTGCCTGTGTGTGTGTGCGTGTGCGTGTGCGTGTGTGTGTGCGTGTGCCAGTGGACGACGGGGCGTCTGAGAAGGAGACCGTCCCAGAGTTCGGGGAGGGCAGGGAGACGGGGGGCCTGGTCCCGGGACGCTCCCTGGTCTTCGGGGCGCTGGAGCTCTGCCTGTGTGTCCTGGTGCGCAAGCTGCCCCAGCTGAGCCCCACGCTGGCCCCCGGAGGGGCCGCCAGCACCACAGGTCAGTGAGAGATGACATCAGGGGTCAGGGGTCAGGGGTAGGGCTGAACGATTATGCAAAAATATCTAATTGCGATTCTTCTGAACGATATTGCGATTTGATTTGTGATATGTTTTTAAAGTCAAGATTTAAGTTAAATATACAGTATATGTAAGATTTTTAAACATGTTATGGAGTATTAACACATGAGATGGCATAAAAATATTAACTGCTCTATATTCAAATGAAAAGAAAAGTATGTGTACCGGTATATACAGTATGTACTCTATCTCTCGCCCTCTCTCTCTCTCTCTCTGTCATGCTCTGTCTCTCTTTCTCCTTTATATCTGTGTTAAATCCCACTGTTGATGATCACTGCTTGTTCTGTAATCAGAGAGAGACCATTGTTCACTGTTTTGTAGAATGCATAAGACTGTCTACCTTGGTGAATAGACTGGAACACTTCTTCAATGCTCTCGGGGAAACATTCTCCTTACAGACTTTTGTGCTAGATTTTAAACACCGTCACCAGAAAAACCACTAATGTCAGCTCCTAAATGTTTTTTTTTTGGGTCAGGCTAAAATGGCAAATGTTAGCAGGAAAATGAAACTTGGTTTTAATCTAAATGTTGAGGTTTTGTTTTTATTCATTCAGAAGGTAGAGTAAAAGCAGATTCTACACACTATTGTTTAATGGGAGATCTGGCCACTTTTATGAATATTTGGTCATACGGACGGTGCTGTGCTCATGTACAGGAGGGGAACTGGTCATTGGAGACCAGTTTCTTTAGAAGAACAACCTTTGGTAACTTACATGGTGTCACTCAATTGACCTTCCTTGTAACTGATTGATGTAGAAAATAAAGGTGTGGAAAAACAAAATAAAAACCTTTCTTTCTTTGTGCATCCAGGTCTCTGGACTTTGAGTGACAGCGACTGTCAGCTGGTGACCTCATCGCTGCTGATCCTGTCTGACCTGCCATCTCTCTGCTCTCCTGAAGGTCCGACACACACACACACACACATACCATATCCACGTGCACACACACACACACACACTCCATGCCCACACATACAAACACACAGAGTTTATTGTTGCTATAACCACAACTGATCCCAGCTGTCAATCACACGTTATCGTACCTGTCAAAGATATGCTCTACTGTGCTTCTCCACCCAGGTAGTGTGTGTGTGTTGCCTGCTGTTCTCTACCTGCTTCTGGGCGTGCTCAAGGAGATCACACACGCAGGTATCATGCACGCACCCACACACACACACACACACACACAACTGTTTATGAGTAAATAACAGAAGGTCAAACGCTACCTAGAACATGCTAGAGTTTATCCTTATAGCGTGAATGCCTCAACCTCTTCCAGCTAGCCGGGTAGCTTCTCAGTAGCAGTTTAATGTGAATGCTGTAAGGCTTCAAACGTGTGTTATCATACTAGTGGGTGTTTGAATTAATACACTTTTTGTGTTGCGCTACCTAGAACATGCTAGAGGCTAACTAGCATGTGCCACTACTATACCATGCATTGTAGTGGGTATTATGCTACCTACGTAGCACGTGCTAGAGGCTAACTAGCATGTGCCACTGCTACACCATGCACTGTAGTGGGTGTTACGCCACCTAGCACATAATAGAGGATAACTTGAATGTGCCACTGCTACGCCATGCATTGTAGTGGGTGTTACGCTACCTAGCACATGCTAGAGGCAAACTAGAATGTGCCACTGCTACACCATGCACTGTAGTGGGCGTTACGCTACCTAGCACGTGCTAGTTAGCCTCTAGAACGTGCTAGAGTCTAACTAGCATGTGCTAGAGGCTAACTAGCATGTGCTAGTGCCACTGCGACACCGTGCGACGTAATGTGTACTGTGACGTATAACAGTCCCTCCAGGGTCGCAGAGTGCAGAGGGGCCGGGGCCAGGTGTGTCCGGCGTCCTGCAGGGGGCGCTGCAGTCTCTCAAGGCGCTGCTGTGTTCTCCCATGAGCCACCAGGAGAAGAGTCGAGCGGCCTGGAGGAGCATCACCGGCTCTGCTCTGTACACCCTGCTGACACACACGGGTATGCAGGTCAGAGGTATTTGAATAGCATCAAAGATGGAGCGTTGTAATGCATTCCAATGGAGGCATAAATTAAGCGCTTCCGGTCTCTTGAAGGCAGGGTCGGTCATTCCCGAGAAGGCTCGCTAACTTCGAGCTCAAATCAAAACAGTATCGCTCGCTCTGCTGCCTCACACATAGACATGCATTGTGAAGCAAAGCGTAGTACTTCTTTATTTATGTTTCCATTTACGTAGCCACTGCTCTGTAACACGCACAGAGAACGTTAAGCTAGCAAAATGCAATGAGATATTTGTTGAATTTGACAAAAAGTTTATTATCTTACATTTAGCATTTGGCACCTTGCTGTGGAGGCTGACGTAAGCAGCGTCCAGACAGCTAAATCTACCACGCATTGTCGGAACAAAGTCAATTTACCCCAAAACAGCTGCAGAAGGATGAAAAGTCCATCCTGCCCCCCCCCCCCCCTTTAAAAATCACAGATCACGAGTCCCAAGTACCTACAATCAATCTGGTGTGTGTCTGGGTGCGCGTGTGTGTGTGGGTGTGTCTGTGGGTGTGTGTGTGTGTGCGTGTGTGTGTGTGTGTGTCTGTCTGTGTCTGGGTGGATGAGCATATGTGTGTGTGTGTGTGCGTGCGTGCGTGCGTGTGTGTGTGTGTGTGTGTAGGCCCGGCCGACCAGCCCACCTTGCTAGCAGTGGTGTCAGTGTTTCTGCTGTGGTGCGATCCAGACGTGGGCGTGGTCCAGCCAGCACACACCCTCTGTGTGGAGCTGTTCACCGCCTGCATGGAGTCCAAGCACCCCCAGGTACGCACACACACACACGCACGCACACACACAAACATACGGTAGCCTAATTAAGAAAAATGCTGAAAATAGCCCAGGCTTAATATTGTGTGTCGCACAAACTTCCTCTGTCAGCCCCGCTAAGTGCATTAATTAAATGAAGATAACGCCCATAGCGGCTCGATATGTCTTGACGTGGTTAAACTGGTAATGGAAACGCAAATCAGCACGGCTCTACTCGGAGCGGCCAGTGGGAAAGCCCCAATGGTCATATTGACAACTACCTAAGAGAGGGTCTGTGTTTTTGATGCCATGTTGTAAGTCAAAGTTAGCTTGCGCCAGAGCCATGGAAATTACAGAGTTATGCCAACAGACGTTAGAAATTGTCAATGGCCACATGATTCACGGAGAGGCAAAACTTATGGTGGGCAGTTTAAATATATATACAGACATATAACGTAATTTTTTGGTAATCAATAAATGCACTGATTTACATTTAAACTAAAATGTATAGGCTACTTTTAGTATTTAGGCTAACTTCCGGGAACTACGCACGCACGCACGCACGCACGCACGCACGCACGCACACACACATAACATTACAGACATACACAACACACACCACATGACATACACTCTTGGTATTCATTGTGTGTGTGTGTTTCCAGGTGGTGAGCAGGTGTTTCCAGGTGTTGACCTCAATATTCCAGGGCAAACCGGACGTGGCCGGTCCGTACATCCTAAAGCTGGGGCCGCCTCTGGTCCGGTTCTTACAGGTACTGGTGTTAAGCAGGGCCCGGTCTGGTGCATATGTTACACCCCAGGTGCGTTCAAGTTCGGCGAACTGAGCGCGAACGTTCAAGGCAAACGCGTTTTCTTTTACCTGCTTTAAATTTTTACGTTTTACATGAAACAATCTGAAAATGTGCTATATTTAAAGGTACAGTCAGTTTGTTGATATTTGAACTCGATACAAAACAAAAACACCTCTCCCTTTATTGCCATAGGGTGCTCCCTCAGAAGCTGCCCCCCACACATTGGAAACAAAGGCTGCAAAGGCTGGGATAGTGTTGTTGTTTGTGGTCTGCACCACCTTGTTTATGTTCCTATTTACGAGGCAGGGCTGTGTAGAAGTACCAGATTTTTTATTTGGCATGCACAGAGAACGGTAAACTAGCGATCTGCGGGGAGATATCAGGTGAATTTTACAAAAGGTTTGTTATCTTATAAATGCTGACTATACCTTTAAACCAGCATCCATGTGTTCACTGAGAACTGCTGTACCTCGTTCTTGTGTGTTCGCATGTTTGACAGTATTTACCTTTGTTTGTCAATTTGAACGCACCTCAGAACCCACCGTTAAACAGTATGCAGTATGTTGTATAAAATCTACCTAGCAGTCTGTTATGGTTATGTGCTGTGTTGCTGGCTGGCCACCAGGGGGCAGAGCGGAGGAGGCCTCAGACTGAGCAGGAGCTACAGGGAGTCATAGAAGCCCTTCACACCATGGAGGCCTTAGTAGACGCCTCAGATCACACACACCGTGAGTGTGCACACACACACAAACACACAACGTGAGAATACACGCAAGCACGCACGCACATGCACACACTAGGGGTGTCATAATATCACATTTTCACATACACAATCATCGTGGCCAAAATAATTCACGATAAAGATAATAAAATAATAATAAAAAATTATGCTATCAGTAAATTAATCTTCAACTTGGTTTATTGTCTGTTTTGTTGTGTGATGTAGCAAAGCTTTTTATTTTTAATCTGTAGTAGCAGCAGATGTCCAAAAGATGACTTGGTGTGTGAAATCCTTGATTTCAGCGTTGTGACTCAGCTATGTGACGCAATGTTTGTGTTTTCCATGGAAAGGGAATCTGATGACGAGGGTATGCAGGGTAAAGTGTCCGTCCGCCTTATATGGAGGCCCTGGATTGTTTAACTTCAGATGATATTATCACGTGCATTTTCAGCATGATATCAATATATAATTTTTTATTATCAAGGTTATCATCAATACCGCTATATTGCGACACCCCAAGCAAGCACACACACACGTGTACGCACACGCACACACAAACCGTGAGTACACTCACACACACACACACAAACACACACGCACAAACCGTGAGTACACACACACGCGCGAACACACACACACACTCAACAGGCACACAATACAGATGAATCCTCCACCTCCTCTTCCTCTGCAGGCCCACAGCTGGCGGCCATCTTGCTTCCGATCTTCATCTCTCTGCTGTTGGATGAGAACGCTCTTGACTCCGCCCCCGCGGCATCTCGCTCGCTCCACGATTGGTCTCTGAAGGAGCTGAGTCGCCTCGGCCCCCAGCACCCATCTGTCTTCAGGTAGCTGTCTCAACCTTCCACCTGTCTCACCCTCTACCTGTCTCACCTTCAACCTGTCTCACCCCTCCACCTGTCTCACCCTCTACCTGTCTCACCCCCCCCCCCCCTTCCAGGTCCCTGGTGTTTTGCTCTCCCCAGCTGAAGGCCCGTCTGCAGGCAGCGGTCAGGGGAGACCAGAGAGGGCCCGGCAAGACCAGGCCCCCCGGCCCGGCCCAGAGCAAGGCCTCCCCCAGCATCACGCTGAAGACCAACTTCCTGTAGCCGTGGAGACGGTTACGTCATCATTGACTTGATGGATGTCGTCCCATCTGAACCATCCCTTCGACTTAATGAGTGGCTTATTGAAACACACCTGGTGTTGCCTAGCAACCCCACATTCAGCTTCAGGATGTAGAGATGAAAACCAGGGATGTTCCGCCCACATATAAATGATTGTATCTTTAGCAGATTCACACCATGGTTTAGTTATGATAATCACCATTTATGTTAAAGTGACCAACTGGAGATTACTATAATCTTATAATCATACTACTATAATCAGTCCCTTAATGGGAGTTTTATGAAATAACATCTGTCAAAGTTAACCATCTAAAAATATGATTATACAGCAAATTGTTTTTACGGTTGGAATTATCTCTTTGCCCAAGTTTCAGGTAGCAGTGTTTATCTTTGGTGTGTTTAGTTTAAATGTTTCTGTTTTACTTTATAGCATTTAGAGTTATACTGGGTGCCTGATGTTGTGAAGGTTAACAGGAGGACATAAATATAAGTGGGTGGTGGAGGAGGAGCAACCAGGGAAGGGGGATAGCTGCCTTATTGTAGCCACAGAAGGACTGTTGACTGATTCCAAGCCACGTCCCTTTTCACCTGTCCTCCAATAACAGTTTTTAGAATCCTAACCTAATCCTAATCCCAACCTAGTTACAGTAACCTAGTAATAGTAACTAAAGTTAGACAAGTGAAAGGGGCAGATCTTAGGTTCAGTCAGTTCTGTGAGCTCATATCTTTATGAAGTTTTGAACACTATGGGGGGAATGGTAATTAAAATATGATTAACCGGTCAATAAACGGGTAATCATGTTGTCGTGGAAACACTAATAAATGTTTTGCAATAACAATCACTCTCTGATTAAGTTATTTTTCTCTCTCTGTGGCCATGATGTGTTTTATGCAATTATACCATAGCAACCACAGTGAAAAGAAACAGAGACATGTTGGGGAAGTATTCATACAGGTAACCTTGGGAACAATCCTATTCTGTTTTTGTGCAGTTTTCAGGTAGGATAACCAAGATACACAGCTGCTCAGAAAACTGAAACCTTAAGAGACTGGATTTATTATTCCAGAATCTGCTGAAACCCTCCGGCAAGTGTTCATCAATGTCAATAATAATGTTACTATAGAAATAGCCTCTGCATCAACCATGACATCCACTAATAAAAATGTGTTATATTTGTTCGGTTTAGGTGGAATCAATTTAAGAGATTATACTGCTATTAAAATACAAAAAATGTAGTTATTTACACCATCAAATATATAATATGTCGTCTTCACAAGTCATGCCACTGTGT
Organism: Typhlichthys subterraneus; assembly: GCA_027564835.1. Taxonomy (NCBI): domain Eukaryota; kingdom Metazoa; phylum Chordata; class Actinopteri; order Percopsiformes; family Amblyopsidae; genus Typhlichthys; species Typhlichthys subterraneus. The sequence goes on from JAODUH010010039.1 coordinate 16,575, forward strand.
AAATGTAGTTATTGTAGTATTGCGCACGTTTCACTGCAAACTCTAAAATCCAAACATACAGCTATGATATTCCTCATATATCTATCGCCCTCTAGTGGTGGCCGCAGGACGTTGCAGCCTCGTGATTCAGCTCCATTTCGTCTCCGTGTTTGTGTCGTCGCGTCACATTGACCTCCCGACCCATTAAAGAACGACATGGAAAGGCACTGAACCGACACACCGCCGCCTACATCTGCGTTTTGACGGTGTATCGGACGAAACACTACATTTTCACCGCTCGGCTGTTACCACTACACACGGTGAGTGCTTCTTTTAGGCTTCGCCCGGCCTGCCGTAGTGTGCTGCGCTACTCGACGGGAGGACCAGCCGCGGCCTCCGGCTCTCCTGGAACTCGAGGCCCTTGGCTCGTAGCCTACTGTATGGAATCTCAGGCCGCTGACAAAGATTGTTAACGGGAGAAATAATACATGTAAAATGTTGAGTTAATAACTTCCCTGTCGTCACTAGATGTCCAGTTACAACTACGTGTCTTATGTGGACAGAAATTAGAAATGTATTTTAGCGAGTTCTCATGAACTCGTTAGCAGGCTAATGCTAGCTGCCCGGCGTTTGTACGTGGGCCAGCAACAAACAATGTCTGTTGTGTGTGTCTAATGTCTGCCATCTGTGTTAAACATCTGTTTTATGAAGTACGGCTAGCAGATGTCCTTCGGCTAGCTGGGACATAATAACTAGTTGAACTGGTCTGGGCTGGTCGTCTGAAACCAAACCAGTTTGAACCATCAACTGGTTCCCCTGTAGGTATCGTAGGCTCCACTAATTAACTGGTTAACTGTATGTTGTTATTATCTCCCCTTTTAGCAGCTATTTGTATGTTCAACAAGCATTTTGTGACTTGTTGTCAACAGATGATGCTGCAACCCCGCAGACTATTGTCATTTATTCGTGTAATCTATTTTTACACATAACCGAGCGGCCAGGCCTGGCCTACAGCACCGTCTGAATGGTTAGCTTTGGGGACATTGGTGGGCACACGACTGATCCACTGTGGCTGAAACGATGTGGCCATATGTCTTGTTTTGTTGTGACGTCAGTAGCCGGTAAACGGCCAGGCTTGGGGGCGCAGGTCGTGATCCGTTGTGGCGGTAGGAGGTAGTTCTGGGTCAGGACAGGAGGACGCGAATGTTATGCATTTTGGGTGTGGGGGAGATGCGTGCGATCTAGCCCTTTTAATGTATTATTCAGTAGGAAGAGGTTTTCTCTGTTGTTGCATGTATTATGGGATGAACACTGGACACTGTCCTCCACTGACGTGACTGGGCTGGGCCGGTCAAACGCGAGGCAGCGTCTCCTAGCACCAGCAGAGACTTGAGCTACAATGTGCTGTGTAGTGTGTACAGCGACCATATGATTAATCTGTTTATAAGAGTATCTGCATCCTCTCAGTCTGTTTATAGCTGAGTCGGGCTCGCACATAAGACAGACACCCCCACCCCCACCCCCAGACAGCCAGCCGGCTGCAAATGGGCCTAATCAATTTACAATGGTCTCTCTTGCTCTCTCTCTCTGTGTAGTTAATTATTGACAGTAGCTAGCCACAATAGTTGAACACACAACGATTGATGGGATGGGACTTACTTAACTGCAGCGGTGTCTATGTGCCTGCAACCTACACAGCCTAGATATAGGTTAAGTGAGGATTATTCAATAAGATGGTATTCCATGAGACCTAGGGTCAAGTAGAGGCTGTATGTCTGTCTATGGGCATACCTAGGTGGGTGCAGGACATTACCATACCCAATGTTGGTTTGTTATGGTACAGAACAATATTCAACTGTACTGGTTTCACCAGTGCTTCCAAGGCTGAGAGCAGTGAGTCACTCAATTGTCTGAAGGTAGTCTTTGGTGTCAAGTTGTTAACCTTTGCATATGCATGCTGGTTTGTACTACAGAGTGCTTGTGTGTCTGTCTATGGGCTTACCTACTTATGTGGGTGCAGGGCAGGATTTTGTGCCGCACGACTCCTCCTGTTACATTACCATACCTAATGTATGTTTGTTTGTTATGGTACAGAACAAAATTAAACTGTAACTGGTTTCGCTGCGCTGCTGGGCTGAGAGCAACGAGTCACTCGATTGGCTGAATGTAGTCTCTGGTGTCAAGGTGTTAGCATTTGCATATGCATGCTGGTTTGTACTGGTTTCAGTCTGAGGAGGCTTTGTGTGCCGTGTGTTGCACCAGTGTGTCAGACCTTCCACTGTGACGATGTCTGTTGGTCACTTGACTAGACTGACGTGGGTCTGGTGAGCTCTTAATCCTGCCAAGAGCGTTGGTTAATGGAATCAGACCTCTGTCTCGTAGGTGAAGAGACTACATGCCCCAGAGGTCCAGCAACACTGAGACATCCCTACTTTGTTCCCCTTCCTCCGTCTGGTTGGTTGGATGAGTCCCAAACAGAGACATCATTGTGAGCAGTGATTGGGCGCTGACCAAGACCAGGTAGCCAGCAGGCAGCCAGGTGAGTGATCATGTGACTGAATGGCTTCTGTATGAGAACAGAGCTGCTGTCAAAAGAACCACTGTGTATGTTCAAAAGGCAGTATGGCCTTTGTAGCATATTGGGTGAACTAACATGGTTGGAGGAAAAATACAGAAGCACGTCTGTCAAATATGGGCATGTGCAGCTCTTTCAGACGGTAATGTGGTTAAGGGCTCTATTAATGTACTGAGTTGACATCTGTTGTGATATGTGATAACAACCTAATTTAGAGATGTAGCCTAACACAACTCTCTTGGTCTGTTCTTGGTCTGTTTGATGTAATATAAAGCCTTGCATTTAACTAAGCCTGACAAAATGACACCATTGTTAGTTGATACCATCAAGAACATAATGACAGTGAATAAAACATTAATTATTAAAGTTAATTATTGTGTTTAAAAGCAGATTATTTTTTAAATTTTTTTTTACTTCACTTCTGTAATATCATAACTGCAATGTTATACTAATGACTTTTTATCAATATGGTTCCTTGCTACATTTCTTATTTACAGTTGTGCTATCGGCCCTGTTCACACCTGTCATTAATTAACATGCAACTTCGGTGATTAGATCACAAGTGAACAGCTCTTTAATATGTCAGTTCACACCTGGCATTACAATCAATGCTTCTCCACTTGTGATCATATCACCTCCCCTGCTCTATTTGCAAATAGGCACATAGCTTATGTACGTCCCATTTGCAAAGACCAAATGCATTGTCCTTTTTTACCGGCGGGAAGCAGCAATCAATGCCCTGGGCTGAGTCTGGCGGAAGGCAAACCAAATCGGGACACAGTTTAGATATAAGATATTATAACATTTGGTGGTGGTTGTCAGACTTTGATGCTGTTGTTGAGTAGAAATTACATTTGAACATTTCATTCATATCACGATTATAGTGACCTGAATTATCACGGTTAACAGTCTGACATAAATAGCCTAATTTATACAGGTAACTTAATAAGCCTTAACCACAAATATATTTATCTGCTCAGTTCCCCCCTCTATACTATGTTCTTACGTTACAAAATGCACTGACCTCATGGATTGTGCAGTAGGCAATTAACTTAACGTGTGCATGTTTTAGGGCTGTTAAATTATGTTGAATCCTGAATATATTAATAATAATAGTGATTATACACATAATTCAACTGTCCTAAAACATTTTAATAACAAGTGACTACATTTATTGTAGGTACAAACTAAGCAAACTCTTTTATTAGTGAGCCTATGCTACAGTAGGCTATGTAGGCTAGCATTGCATGTCTATAGAAACACGAGACGTAAAATTAAGTTTCCGTGTGCAGTGTTTTAACCCCACTGAACACCACACATGAAACGGACACAAAGCAAACACGGGTACGGCCCTGCAGAGCCGGGGAGCGGCAGAGAGGGAATCCTTCGTCCTTCTAAATGCAGAGCCGGCAGGAAGCTCAGCGACTCAGTGGGTCCGCTGAGCTGCTCGCGCCGTGGTGTGCGAAGGAGCACTGTCTTCCGCCAGGTGTTCGTTGACACGAAACAAACTCGCATAACGCTGCGTCTAGCAGCTTGCTAACTGGATCATGTTGGACGATGTCACGCTGGTAGGCTACTATTGTCAGTTTCTGTGTACATGCTGCCAAAAGACTGGTCATGTGTTGCCCAGACCACCTCTGAATGTGCTTTTGAGTGAGCAGATCTCAATGTGTCCTCAATGCTTCATAGGGGGCAGTCACACCCCTGTACTTGGAGCGGGCCACCAAAGACATGTGTTAATGCCAGGTGTGAAGGGGGCCACTTTGCACTTTTGAATTGGTAATGCGGAAGCAGTTTGGTTACCGTTGGTAGCTTTTCTAGTGGTAGAATGTGTGCACTGTTTGCAAATGATTCTCGCTTCCTCCGTCCATTAGCACCATGTCACACGCAAATCTACGTTGAACGTGTTGAACTCATACATGCACCCATGTAAACTTGACAACCCTTTCAGGAAGTGGTACTGTCAGTTTATTGGCTGTTAACATTGTAATTTACTGAATGTACTGTCGATAGCCTATCAGATATGTATTTTTGCAGGGAGCCTTGAGGATTTCAGTAGGCATATTGGATAAGCCTTGTGTATGAAATAGCTTAGAAATTAACATAGACCTCTGTAAAAAACCTATAGCATTTTTCCTGACTGCCAGGAAAATGCCGGGAAACTTTAGTGTGCAAAACCTGAAGTGAAATGATCCTTCACAACCTGCCAGTTTTACCGTCACCGTGGCAATTGCAAGATAACCTCTCAAACTGATGCTGATGTGTTCTCTGTGTTCCAGGCCATCCACCATGGCGGATGTGGATCCCGACACCCTGCTGGAGTGGCTCCAGATGGGGCAGGGAGATGAGCGGGACATGCAGCTGATCGCACTGGAGCAGCTCTGCATGCTGTTGCTCATGTCTGACAACGTGGACCGCTGCTTTGAGACGTGAGTCAATCTGTTACCGTAGAAGGACCCTCCTGCGACAGGGTCACACTTTAATGCGGAATATCTCCTCGCTGTCTATCTTGTGTGTGTGCCGCGCTCCTACATGGGAACGCTAACAAACAAAGTGGTGCAGACCGCACCCGCAAACACTACCCCCAGTCTTGGCAACGTGTTCCCAGTGTTGGGAGGTGGAGCTTCTGAGGGAGCACCCTATGGCATTGAAGGGAGAGGTCGCTGACTCCACCTTTTTAAGCTGACCTGGAGCTTTACTGAGAGCATCTACTGTAAAGCTTCCTAGGAATACACAACAGCTGTTACTGTATCCAAAGTGAACACTGGAAAGTTACACACACCTTTAACTATATGCTAAAGTCTATTTATACATGCATAACTGTAATTCCCACTTCTGCAAATTTAATTAATGCACCAACATACAGGGTAAGATATATGGTGTTTAATAAACCACATTCATTCTCAATTAGCTTCCGTTCTTTTTTCTAAAACATGACATGTTGACTGTTGTGGTAGAAGGCTTTTCTCAGCACTTTGTCCTCTGCTTGGTCTGAGATACGATGTGTCATGAATGAAGCTTGTGAAATTGTGTTATCTAGGCTCCTGAGAAGTGTTTGACTGAATAGCTGCTTGGGTTCATTACACCAGGTGACCACGCAGAGTATTTAGTTCTGCGTACAGCATTTTACAATAACGTACAGCAAATACTGTGCATGCAGCTTGTAGATCCCACCCAGACTAGTTTTTAAGGGTGCAGACCTTAGTTTATGTTGTGAAACCTGCATGCAAATGTAATTAACCAAGATACTCAAACTACACAATTACATGTGGGTGATAGAACTATAAACTGCACCCATTAATAATAATAATAGTAATAATAATAATAATAATAATATTATTCCAGCTGTCCTCCACGGACCTTCCTGCCGGCACTGTGCAAGATCTTCCTGGATGAAAGTGCCCCCGACAACGTGCTGGAGGTGACGGCCCGCGCCATCACCTACTACCTGGACGTGTCGGCTGAGTGCACCCGCAGGATTGTGGGGGTGGACGGGGCCATCAAGGCCCTGTGCAGACGCCTGGTGGTGGTGGAGCTCAACAACAGGACGAGCAGGGACCTGGCGGAGCAGTGTGTCAAGGTAGCGCGTCTTCACAGTAAAAGCGGCGCCTCTCATTGTAGGATGCGTTAAAATATAGCTGGAGGTACCGGAGGGGTCTTTTGATGGAACAGCTCATTTTTATGCTTAAAGTCAGTGGACTTTGCATTTTTAAATGAGCTACCTGGTAGACTGCATTCCTCCAAGGCTCAGGATTTTATTTTGATTTAAAAAAAGGCTTTTGAAGGAAGGAAATAATTTTACTATAATCTTTTAACAAAAAGTCAGTTGTCCTTTTTAAAATCTTAACATCTATATGCAGCACGGTGGTGATGGTGGCCTATTTGTGTGCGTGCGCCTTTAAGTTCAACGTTCAAATCAAGTTCAAAGATTTGTCATCGCCGTAAATGTTTTTGCACCGAAATGCTTAATTCCCACGGTCCCCAACAATGCCGTTAATAGCACAATAAATAGAATATATTAAAACATTACTCAAATCACTTGTGTGTGTGTGTGTGTGTTTGCGTGCGTGCGTGCATATGTGTGCGTGCGTGCTCCAGGTCCTGGAGCTGATTTGCACCAGGGAGTCTGGGGCCGTGTTCGAGGCCGGGGGGCTGACCTGTGTGCTGAGCTGCATCCGTGACAGTGGCCACCTGGTGCACAAGGACACGTTGCACTCGGCCATGGCCGTGGTGTCCCGTCTCTGCAGCAAGATGGAACCCCAGGACCCCTCCCTGGAGGCCTGCGTCGAGTCCCTGTCCAGCCTGCTTAAGCACGAGGACCACCAGGTAGAGGTCTTCACGGGTTTGACGTGTATAGCTATAGCTAACTGGACCCGATAGTTCATTAATAAATACGTTTACATTATTATATGTAGCTTAATTTATAAAAAGAAGCACTTACAAAATGTTGAAACCAAAAAAAAAACAATGTTTTTGTCATGGTTTGACGAAACAGTAGGTTTAGCGATGGGTCTACTATTGCCAGCGCCCTTGAACATATTATGTTAAAGTATAACTTGTTGATACTTTATGTGCGTGTGGATCTGACTGTGGTCCGTGGTAGGAATTACAAATTGAAACATTGAAATAGTTCTGTACTAAACGATTATTTCAACGTATAATCGTCAAATTTACGTAACCAATGATGTCTGTTACGTCGACTATTCGTCCCAGCACTACATATAAAATATATTAGGCATTTCAGAATTCGCCCATAGAGTCACATTCAGACTTCTTTAGGTGCCACATGACCAACCAGCTGTTGTCGCCGTGTTTTCCCAGGTGTCCGACGGCGCCCTGCGCTGCTTCGCCTCACTGGCCGACCGCTTCACGCGCCGCGGCGTCGACCCCGCCCCCCTGGCCAAGCACGGCCTGGCGGAGGAGCTGCTGTCCCGCATGGCGGCCGCGGGGGGCACGGCAACGGGCCCCGGCTCCGCGTGCAAGCCGGGCCGTCCCTCCACGGGCCCCGCCCCCACCGCCGCCGACTCCAAGCTAAGCAACCAGGTCTCCACCATCGTCAGCCTGCTGTCCACGCTCTGCAGGGGGTCCCCGCTGGTCACACATGTACGTACACACACATGCTCTGCAGGGGGTCCCCACTGGTCACACATGTACGTACAAACACACACACATACTCTGCAGGGGGTCCCCGCTGGTCACACACATAGGTACACACACATACACACACTCTGCAGGGGGTCCCCGCTGGTTACACATGTAGGTACACACACACACGCTCTGCAGGGGGTTCCCACTGGTCACACATGTACGTACACACATATACACACTCTCTAGGGGGTCCCCGCTGGTCACACACACACACATGCTCTGCAGGGAGTCCCCGCTGGTAACGCACTGCATACGTACACACTCTACTCCGGTCACACAAGTATCCCCCCCCAGGACCTGCTGCGCTCCGCCCTACCCGCCTCCATGGAGTGTGCGCTGGGCGGGGACGAACGCTGCGTGCTGGATACCATGCGCCTGGTGGACCTGCTGTTGGTGCTGCTATTCGAGGGCCGCAAGGCGCTGCCCAAGTCCACAGCCGGGGCCACGGGCCGCATCCCGGGCCTGCGACGCCTGGACAGCTCCGGGGAGCGCTCCCACCGCCAGCTGATAGACTGCATCCGCAGCAAGGACACGGACGCCCTGATAGACGCCATCGACACTGGAGGTGTGTTGAGGTGGGGGGGGGGGTGTGTCTGTGCTTAGCGCAAGGTGCGTGTGTGTGTGTGTGTGTGTGTGTGTGTGTGTGTGTGTGTGTGGGGGAAAAAAAAGGTGTGTACACTTGCGTACCGCAGCGTGTGGTGTGTGTGTGACAGTGAGAGAATGTGTGTGAGGTGTGATGCACTGCGCGCAAGCAAGCAATGAAGCAGGATGTAGAAGAATGCAATAGACAAAAGGTACAACACTCCCTGAAGCACATAACAACTATGCGTGTGCAGACTCAGAACATACAGATTGTGTTGTTAGGAGAGTGGGATACATTGTTCATGTGTGTACTGTTGTGAAGGGCAACAGGAAGTTGACTGTGTTTCCTGTCGTCGTAGCGTTTGAAGTGAACTTTATGGACGATGTCGGACAGACGCTACTCAACTGGGCCTCGGCTTTTGGCACGCAGGAGATGGTAATGTGCACGCACACACACACGCAAGCGTGTGCCATTTATTTCAATCCCTCACTTCAAATGCATTTAGGACTGTGTGTGTGTGTGTGTGTTCGTGCGCGCAGGTGGAGTTCCTGTGTGAGCGGGGAGCAGACGTCAATAGGGGTCAGAGGTCATCCTCTCTACACTACGCTGCCTGCTTTGGACGTCCGCAGGTGGCTAAGGTAACGCACATCCACTCTCGCTCAACACGCAGCCACACAGGATAGTCATTGTCACATTAATGGCCTGCTATTCTCTGTAACTTTCCGTGTGTGTGTGCGTGCGTGTGTAGACCCTGCTGCGTCACGGAGCTAACCCAGACCTGAGGGACGAGGACGGAAAGACCCCCCTGGACAAGGCCAGAGAGCGGGGCCACAGTGAGGTGGTGGCCATCTTGCAGTCACCTGGTTGGTACCGCTGCTAGTTCGTGTTAGCGTTGCAGCTAGGCTAGGTTGGTGTTAGCGCTGCAGCTAGGCTAGATTGTGTTAGTGCTGCAGCTAGATTAGGTTGGTGTTAGCGCTGCAGCTAGGTTAGGTTGATGTTAGCAATGCAGCTAGGTTAGGTTGGTGTTAGCGCTGCAGATAGGTTAAGTTGGTGTTAGTGCTGCAGCTAGGTTAGGTTGATGTTAGCAATGCAGCTAGACTAGGTTTGTGTTAGCGCTGCAGCTATGTTAGGTTGATGTTAGCAATGCAGCTAGGCTAGGTTGGTGTTAGCGCTGCAGCTAGGTTAGGTTGATGTTAGCAATGCAGCTAGGCTAGGTTGGTGTTAGCGCTGCAGCTAGGTTAGGTTGTGTTAGCGCTGCAGCTAGGCTAGGTTGGTGTTAGCGCTGCAGCTAGGTTAGGTTGTGTTAGCGCTGCAGCTAGGTTAGGCTGGTGTTAGCGCTGCAGCTAGGTTAGGTTGTGTTAGCGCTGCAGCTAGGTTAAGTTGGTATTAGCAATGCAGCTAGATAAGGTTGATGTTGGCAATGCAGCTAGGCTAGATTGTGTTAGCGCTGCAGCTAGACTAGATTGTGTTAGCGCTGCAGCTAGATAAGGTGTGTGTTAGCAATGCAGCTAGGTTAGGTTGATGTTAGCGCTGCAGCTAGGTTAGGTTGTGTTAGCGCTGCAGCTAGATAAGGTGTGTGTTAGCAATGCAGCTAGGTTAGGTTGATGTTAGCGCTGCAGCTAGGTTAGGTTGTGTTAGCGCTGCAGCTAGATAAGGTGTGTGTTAGCAATGCAGCTAGGTTAGGTTGATGTTAGCGCTGCAGCTAG
>JAODUH010010049.1:0-28937 GCA_027564835.1 Typhlichthys subterraneus
GTAGTGCTGATGAAGAGGCTGAGACTAGAGACGGTCTCTTATGTGACGTAGTGCTGATGAAGAGGCTGAGACTAGAGGCGGTCTCTTATACAGGCCAAATCCAGGGTCAAACCTATACCCTTCCCGTCTGGATCAAACACACAGAACACTAGACGATCAACAGTATATTACATTTCTAATCAAACTATCATCTATAGATATGAACGAACCACGATTACTACTAGATGAACACCGCCCGTGTGCTAGCATGATAAAAAGCTCTAGGTGGACGTGCTGACTGACCTATGGAAGGTCTTGGCCATGCGGACTGCCGACTGCACGGCGAACGCTTTGGGGTTCCTCCTGCGCTCATCGCTCTCCTCCGGTGCGGCTCCCTGCTTCCTGGACTTCTTCCGCTCCGCCTTCGGCCCGCTGTGCTTCTGTTGGTGCCGCTTCTGCTCCTTCACCTTCCCGTCCATGCTGGGCACGTCAACACTTAAACATAACCAAAACGTTATTACGTCCATCCATCAGTGACGGATCCAAGCAACAGTCTCTATGTATGCAGACACTACTAAGTGGCTGAGGCGGTGCAATTATGTTAACGTTCATAGTAGTTTCTTGATGTCAGAAGCCAGTACTTTATGAAACATGGTGGACGTTAATAAACATGTAACACGCGGTGTTGCATTACACCTTCAATGCACAGGAGTGTGTTTTCATTTTCAAATCAGTTTAGAAAATCAATGTACAGGTCAAACGCTTAGATTCGTGATATGCTTTAGAGAGTGCACAAAAACTAAACTTCACGTCTGTGCTTTGTTAAACTGGTATACAAGGTTGTTGGTCTTGGTCTAGACGCAAGAAATAGACTTACCGTCAACACTAATCGGTTATTCCTCATGTACAGTGTAAACCCAGGCGTGTTTTCTTTGCTCACGTGTAAAATGTTGCCCCGGAAGATGAACGATGCGTCACGATGCGTCACGATGAAACAAGTACGTGCAAACGCAACATAAACGCTAAAGACTTTAGGTTCCGCATAACCCCGTCGGAAATCTGTAGGCCTAGGATTAGTGTGTTTTAAACATAAAAATAATATCATTTCGTTTATGTAAACTGTTAGCTTTGCCATGCATTTCTTATGAAAATCTTATTATTTCTTCAGTGCGTGAACATTATATGCAAATTCGTCTAAAATGTTTTGCATTGATTCCTGCATTCTCACCTAAATATAAAATATATTCAACTATGCATTCTGAAATTAAACAATAGTCCAATCAGAATATATTATAATACTTTTTACCTATGGTCAAGTTAAATCATGTCGCACATTTCCAAAACACGACTCTGACCTTTCTCCCACAATGCACCGGGAGAGTCTGAAGGCGCGTTCCTGTCTACGGTGCCTGCGGAGAGCAAGAGGCGCGTTCTGGCCTGGGCTAAATAAAGCTGTACGTTCATGAAAAGCATTAAGCTGGTCTCCTTTCTGGGACATTGCGACTGGTTCCTGTGCACACAACGGCTTTAGAGGCTTCAGCACTGCAAACATGGCTCCTTTCGGCCTTATGGCGGCTGGTGTCGGGCTCCTGGCCAGATCCTTCAACGCCCTCTCCTGCACAAGCGCCCTTGCAAGGTACCTGCACTCAGCATGGGTGCTAGTCTGCTAGCCTCGGCTTCACTCGCTTCACACACTGAATCTTAGCATATGTGCTAATGTACGGATGCCTTTTATATTTAATGAACCAATCAGGCGCTTTACATAAAGTTATTCAGCATTCGTTTAATTTTAGATTGAAAATGCCAACCTATTACTGCGCTTCAACACTTGAGTCAGAGTGGATTACATCAAACTGCAACACAGACAAATATCCTTAGCTGTTTTACAAGGATTGCTTTTGAAAAAAGAAAAGAGAAAAATATACACACACGCACGCACGCACAAAATTGTAAAACAAAATCATAAATGTGAACACATTTTGAATGCCAAAATTGTACAAAAGTGAATATCTTTGTATTTTGAATGTTAACTTAATGTTACGTGAATACCTCTTGTATGTGTAATGTGTAATATAATGTGTGTAATATAATCTGTAATATCACTGCCCTGTGATGACCTCTGTCATCGCTATGCCAACCCAGCATTCTGTGGTGTTTCTGTGGTCTAGGTGTGTGAGTGTGCCAGCACCATACCTCATCATAACCAAGGCTCTGAGCTCTCAGATGACCACCCCGCCCAAGAGACCCCCCAACGGGTACCTAAGATACGTTTTGCAGCAGAGGCCAGCCGTGATGCAGCGACAGCCAGGTAGGAGGACGACTAAAAACACGGCGGCTGTTTATGTACACCCTCTGTGGTTGCCAGGGAGACACAGGGTGAAGTAACACAAGGCACGTACATGGCATAGTCGAATTAAAGCTGCACATACAGGGGGGGAGGGGCAGAGAGTGGTGCCAGACACCTAGTTGTGGGGAAGGGTCAGAATGTTGTATATGGAAGGCTGGACACGCCCCCACAAGGTGAGGATCATGTGCTCTATCACAGTGGCAGCACATTGCAGCTAATAAACATGTAATTAAGACTCAATAACAAGAAGATCTGTATGTGTAATTCATGTAATTCCAGACGCCAGTTTGAATGACATCATTCGGCAGCTTGCCCAACAGTGGAGAGAGTTGAGTCCAGAGGAGAAGCAGGTGAGAGAGAGCTGTGTTCAGTCCTGCGTACAGGAACTACAGGGAGTGTCTGTTTGACTCCCTGGTGGAGAGCAGAGGCTTCTACATCACCCGGCCGTGTCATCGACCTTCTTCTTCTGTGCAGCCGTTCAAGGAGGCGTTTCAGCGGGAGCATGAACAGTTTAAGGTGGATCTCCAGAAGTACCAGGCCCAGTTGACCCCAGCCCAGGCTGAACAGCAGCTCCTGGACAAGAAGAATCAGATGGCTAAGAGGAAGGCCCTCCGCAAGAAGAGGGTAAGTGTTGTGTTTTAGCATTCTTATTCAAGCCCCTACGGACAACTAGTGAGTTATTCTCCTGTTTGTTGAATACAAGTCAATGTATACTTATTGTGTTTTTGAGAGTAGCTGATCCATGAAAGCAAATGTAATCCCTGGTTTCTCTAATAACTGAAAGCCTTCTCGGGGCCGATGTGACCCACGTTAACCCAAGTTATCTTGGTATAAATACTGTTTAATTGCGCTGAAAACCTTCGGTAAATAGGCCAACATTTACCGATAGCATGTTTCGACAAGGCAGCATAGATGGTCAGAACACCGGCACGCCATGTGGAGCGTACACATGAGCTAAAGCTTAGTTTTAACTCAGTGTACGCTAGATGCTAATATTTCATACTGGAGTTTGTATTTTTCTTACATCTCACGTTTAGACAATGGAAATGTAAAATGCCCCCTCGCTCCACATTCATCGATCTGACACAGAGAGTGTTGTCATAAACTTGCTGCTCCGCTGAATTGCTGTCAAATGAGGTAGGCTGGTAAAATATTCGGAGTGACTGCGTTCGGGTGAGAATAGCCACATATAGGCTTACTGTAACACCAGTGGAAATGCCCAGGGCTAAATTTCTTTATGGGGCTGGGGGATAGAAATATAAAAGTTAAGCTACTTAACAATCTAATGGCGTACCCTTTCCAAAAATATTGTAGGAGTTAATTTACAGGTTTATCGTTTTAATGAAGTGGCAACCATCAAAGCAACACATTATTAAAATGTTTTTGGTCTAAATGGCGAAATGCAGTTGAAAAGTAGTTTGTTTAACAAAAACTTTTATAATACATTTATTGTGAATCGTCCCTTATCAAATAAATAAGAACTAAATCGTTAGCTGCCATGTGAATTATGCAAATAACACCTATTGACACCTGGGCTTAAATGGCATCTCGCTAAAATGTTATTTATATTTTGTTTTCAGTAGTACTTCATCACTAGAGCACACACACCTAGCTAGTGTGTCCTGCATGTGGGCCAATGCACCCATAGGCTAATGGCAAATCAAAATAGTTGTAGAGCTTGAGAACACCATGTTTAATGTGTGGTTGAAGCCTGTCGAATATGATGCCCGCTGCAACTCCTGCAAGAAAATGGTCAAATTAGTAATTGTGGGTGAAAAAAAAAAGACCGTCAGCTTTCTCTAAATTAATACACTTGGCTAATTCTGCGATTCCAATTTGCCTTCATATCAATTGTACTTTTATGCCAGCATGGAGAAATAGGTCTTAAATTGCGTTCATAATGGTCTTAAAAAGGTCTTAAATGTACCTGGATGAAACCTGCAGAAACCCTGGACCCAGGTAAACAACGTTCTGCCATGTTGGCTGACCATGTCTCCTCTTCTGCATCCTTGTCTCCTCTCCTCCTCTCCTGCATCCTTGTCTCCTCTCCTGCCTCCTCCTCTCCTCCAGGAGCTGAACAGCCTGGGGAAGCCAAAGCGTCCCCGTTCTGCATTCAACATCTACATGGCGGAGCACTATGAGGAGGCCAGAGGGGCCAACCTGCAGGTTGGAGCTGTGATCTTTACCTAGTTACCTGTAGCCTGTTGGCGTGACGATGGTTAGAACCCGTGTTTCTTCTGGTATTTGTTGCTTCCTCCTGTTCTGAGACGATGTTGTCCTTCAGGGCAAGATGATCTCCATGCGTGAAGACTGGGCCAATCTGTTCAGCCATCAGAAGCAGGTACGAGACCACGCGTGGCTGAATCCATGGTTACCGCGCGTCGGAGCAGCCGCGTTGTCATGACGATGAAGCAGGTGTGTCCAGATGTGTGTTGTCATGACGATGAGCGGCAGCTGCTGCGTCTCTCCCCCCCCCCCCCCCCCTTCCCGACAGGTGTACTCCCAGCTGGAAGAGGACGACAAGGTGCGCTATCGCAGCGAGATGGCGGCGTGGGAGGAGCACATGGTGGAGATGGGCCGGGAGGACCTCCTGCGCCAGGCCAGCCAAGCAGCCCGCAGGAAGATGGCCGCCAAGAAGACCACCGCCGCCACCAAGAAGCGAGCCACTGCCGCCAAGAACAGGGTCGTCACCAAGAAGGCAGCGGCCACGCCCGGAGCGACCGCCACCAAGAAAGGACGGGCCACGCCCGGAGCGACCGCCACCAAGACTGTGAAGGGAGGGGCCAAGAAAGCGTGAGGCGAGTCTGTCTGCTGGGCTCCAGAGGAGATGGGGAGCGGGGGGGGCACCTCCTCCTCCTGCGTCTCCTCGGGCACCGGCAGGAGCGCAGTCGGGGAGCCTCTGGCCCGGCCACACCCAGTGAAGGAGGCTAACCCCGGAAGGAGTCCCGGTCGACAACCATTTCATGCTCGTCCACCACCACCAGTGCCCCTGCTGGACCCGGACAGGCGCAGTCTGGACCGATGCGAATTCACTTACTTGAGGGAATTTTAATAACCTCAATGTCATCATCCACTGAAGTCTCCAATTTTATAAAGTTGTTAAAGCAGTTGGGTTTTTTTTTTGTTTCCTTATTAGCAAGTTATAGTATAACATTCTTGCATTAGATGAAGTTGATGATGAGGTGCATCATTCCACATCTGCCTTTTGTAAAGCATATCTGCCCATAATTACATTTAGATATCATGTTTCAGAACTTTTTTGTTTTCCACATCGAGAGGAAAGAAACTGTGAACAGATTTGTTAAATGCTCAATGGTTGGAAGGTTTGTTCCATGAGATGTTTAGTACTGACATTTACATATGGCTCTGTGAGAGGTATTCATTAGACCACAGCAAGACCCCTCAACAGATACTTTTTTGACCAAATAAACATTTATTATACATTTTCTACAAAATGTGCTGAAATCACTTTTCTCTCAAAGTTAACAACATTGCACTAACATAAATATACATTAAAATGTATTTAAACCAGTCTACATAAAAAGGTATTCTAACATTGTTAGTCCAGATCAATCTCCCATCATTATTCTAAAAAAAATAAATTATTTTGTCAGAATGTGGATCAGGGCAAACCCAACACATCAGACAACTGATAATGTCCACCTGGAAGTTGAAACATGGACCAAGCCTTGATCTGCTCTATACATTTGTACAAAATACTACAGAAATATTGTACTTAAAAGTAATATTACTTTCACCTTGTACTTAAGTACAACCCCCCCAACCCTCCAAGGTGATATAAATCATATACCTGTTACAAATATTAAAGTTTCCTTCGAGTTCGACTTCAGCAGAATTGAATTGGCTTTTAGCTGGTGTGATGGTGTGGTGGTGTGGTGGTGTGATGGTGTGATGGTGACATGTCTGCACCGCTGGTGTCTGACCGGTCTTCCATCCTCCAACAAACTGGCACTGCCCATCAGTAGTTTCTGGGGTGCGGAAATACTTTATTTGCCTTTATTTATTTACATACATGTACACAAATACAACACTTAAAACATACTTACAGAAAAGTAAAATGACAGATTACACAAAAAACAACTAAATTACAGTAATGTGAGTAATTGTAATGCGTTACTCTCCACCTCTATCGCTAGATAATCATAAAAGTTTGACTGGAATTCAATGTGAGCAAGTCTAAAATAATCACAACATTAGAAAAAGATATCAAAGGTTTTATCCAGTTTCTAATAGATACACTGGATATCGTTACATATAAAAGTATAAAATGTTTAAAAAGCATCAATAAACACATCGTTGTCTGTGCAGTGCATTTGTGACAGTCAGATAGAGGGTCAGAGAGGGAGGCCCTGAGGCTCAGATATCTCCACCTATCCCGTCCCTTGTTGGAGTGTGGTTGTGTTGCCCTGTATCCTCATGTAAACACAAGTCTGTCTGTCAGTCTGCCAGGGGCCCTGGAGGCCGTGCCAGGGGCCCTCGGGGCGCTGGAGCTTCCCGGGCCGCGTCCTGCAGCAGGGCCTGGAAGTCGGGCGCCACCACCAGCTTGTGCTGCATGCTGCCCAGCACCGCCAGATCTCCTCTGCGGCCCTCCGCCAGCCGCACACATGCCAGGCTCTGGGGGGAGGGTAGAGGTTAGCGCTTGGCAGCAGCAGCAGCAAGCAGTGTGTGTACAGCAGACCACACTAGGCCACACCCACACCACCCCTACAATAGGCTGTGCCAACACCAAGCCACACCCATGCCAAGCCACATCCACAGTAAGCCACGCCCACACATAAAAACGTTTTTCTTAAGCGCTCGGGACGGGTTTGCGTTAAGCGGTATACATTCACCAAATCCCCAGCTACAGTTATACTCTAGCTAGCATAGTGCAGAGGTGGTGCGTTAAGCACCTGCATGTCCAAGCACGTACAAAGGTTACATGCGTAACCATGGATAAGCTAGTACGAGTTGTGCCGTAGGGTTAGAAGACACAATAGGAAAACACCCACAGCAGACCACGCCCACGACAGGCCATGTCCACAAACCTGCAGGAAGGAGAAGGCGGCGCCGTCGGTCACATCCATCACGATGTCGCCCATCTTCAGCTGGACCTTGCCAGACTTCCTGACGAGCAGTTTACCCAGCATGCCCTCTGAGAACTGGGACAGCAGGGGCCGGCTGTCTCTGAGCAGCGCGGCCTGCGAGGAGAGACAGGTGAGCTGTAATGCTAACCCTTGTGATGCTAACTCTCTTAATGCTAACCCTTGTGATGCTAACCCTCGCGATGCTAGCCCTAATGATGTTAACCCTCGTGATGCTAACCCTTGTGATGCTAACCCTTGTTATGCTAACCCTCTTAATGCTAGCCCTCTTGATGCTAGCCCTTGTGATGCTAACCCTCTTAATGCTAGCCTTCTTGATGCTAGCCCTTGTGATGCTAACCCTCTGGATGCTGGCCCTCATGATGCTAACCCTTGTAATGCTAACCCTCTTAATTCTAGCCCTCTTGATGCTAGCCCTTGTGATGCCAACCCTCTTGATGCTAGCCTTTGTTATGCTAACCCTCGTGATGCTAACCCTTGTGATGCTAGCCCTTGTGATGCTAGCCCTTGTAATGCTAACCCTCTTAATGCTAGCCCTCTTGATGCTAGCCCTTGTGATGCTAACCCTCTTAATGCTAGCCCTCTTGATGCTAGCCCTTGTTATGCTAACCTTCGTGATGCTAAACCTTGTGATGCTAACCCTCTTGATGCTAACCCTCGTGATGCTAACCCTCGTGATGCTAACTCTCGTGATGCTAACTCGTAATTTGAATATATCAAAACAAAAATGCCTCTCTCTTCAACACAATAGGGTGCTCCCTCAGAAGCTCCGCCCCCCACAAATTGGATAGTGATGTGTGGTGCGGTCTGCACCACTTTGTGTGTGTTCATAATTACAGAGCCAGGGCTGTGTGTAGCAACACCAGATTATTGTTTCAGCACATACACAGGGCAGCCAGCAGACCACGAGGATACATTTAGTTTAGAATTTGGCTTAGAATCGCTGACTCCACCTTTAGACTCTGGATGGAAGCGTCTGCAGAGTGACCTGACTGTTGCTGTGCTGTCAATCAACCCAAGCCTCATGACACCACCCTGATCTCACCAGCTCCAATGTAACTGCTGCTATTGTCAGTCTGGACCCCATATAAAGTATAGCTTATTGCCTCATACAATATAAAGCATATATCATATAGTTGTACTGTCTGTGATACAACAAACATTTCATTACCATGTCAATTTTCATTGATGCTGCTTGTGCTCTAATATTTACTTGACAAATAAAATACATATTATATATTTAAAGTATACTGTATATACAAGCTTTATTATACAGTATATTGTATAATAAAGCTTTAGGAATACATACACACTATATATACTGTGTGTGTATATACGTATATATATATATATATATATATATCACCTTCAAGCTCCTCACATACAAGGCCCTTCATAATCTGGCTCCCTTCTACCTCTCTGACCTTCTCCTGCCACATACTCCCTCTCGATCTATTCACTCCTCCTCTACAGGGCTTCTGGTCACCCCCCATCCCTCCTCTCCACCATGGGGGCTCGGCCTTCAGCTGCTCTGCCCCCAGACTCTGGAACACACTTCCCCTCACATTCAACATGCCACCACAGTTGCCTCTTTTGCTAAGCTTCTCAAGACTCATCTCTTCAGGGTTGCCTGTAGCGTTTGACCTCCTGTTCCACTCTCACCTTTCTCCCCTGCCCTCCCAATAAGCATGGATTATTATTTTAGTTTGCATATACAAACAATTTAAATGTAATTGTATATTGTTTATATATTGTATGTTCCTGCCTTAGTTAAAAGTCCAAACCTGCATTATATATCTTAACCAAATGTTTTATATTGAACTTTATATTTGCCTGTGTACAATATAAGATGTTCTTGAGTGTTTTGAAAGGCGTCCTGAAACTAAATGTATTAATACTATTATTATTATTAATTTATTTATTTTCTCTATGTGTCTATAAGTTTGTATGTTTGCTGTCTGATTCACACTCCGAGCAGAAGGTGGCGGTAATGCACCAATGAGCTTGTTGCCAAACGGCGTAAAAAAAAAAGAAGAATAAGGTAGGTAGTCCAATTGTATGTAAGGATGTTTGATTGACATGTGTTAGCACCGCCTTTAATCCATTCCAGTCAAACTTGCCCCCCCCCCCCCCCACTGACCGGAGGCTGCTGGGCGGGTCTCTTTTCCGGGGACGTCCTGACAGGCATGCAGTCGGGCAGCTGCATGAGGAACAGCTCCTCCCGTCCCGACACGCGTAGCTCCCGGAAGAGCTCCCCCAGCCGCGAGTGCCGGGGCGGGCCGGTGCCAGGGGCAGGGCCCCCTCCTGGCAGCCTGCAGGACGGCTCCTCTTTACCTGCGTGGGAAACACAACTCTGCTATCAATCACAGCGCCAGTGGCGTCACGTCAGACATGAGCAACGTGAAGCCATGGGCGGGTGCAGTTCCCTGGTTCACCACTGGGTGTCACCATGGGTGCAGTGCCCCTGGTTCACCACAGGGTGTCACCATGGGTGCAGTGCCCCTGGTTCACCACAGGGTGTCGCCAGAGCCTCACATGCAGTCCTGCTGGACAGAGGCAGCTGGATGGGTCTCAGCCGGTCGTCGCTTTTCAGGCCAGGGTCCTCCAGGAACTGTGGGACAGAGAGGGGGTGTTTAGGGAGGGGTGGGGGGCTTGGGGAAGATGTTGGGGGTCGAGGAGGAGGGGTGAGCACCACTCACATCATCACGCTGGAGCTTACTGAGGATCTCCTCCTCCTCGTCCTCCTCCTGCCCCCGCCAGCCCCTGTCCTCCTTCAGGACGTCCCGGCGGAGAGGAGAGGTGGGGGGGTCACACTGACCCATGGCCCCAAGCCAACCTGCCAGGGGGACAAGGAAACCATGAGGAGAGCCATGAGGAGAACCGCATGAGGAGATATGAACGTACTGAGACACACTGGAAGAGACAGGAGAAGAACCTGTCTTGTGGAGGCTGTCGGAGGGGCCTTGCTCGAAGATGGAGTGAGACTGGATGGTCTGACTCTTCCTCCTCCTCCTCCTCCCTCTGCCCTCTCTGCTCCTCTCACCCCTGCTTCTCCTCTCATTCGGCACCACGGTGACCTCCTCCTTCAACCTGGAGTGAATAACGTGACTGTTAGATAACCCGCACGAGGGAGGGTCAGGAGAGTCAGGCAGCTCCCTGTAGAACACTCACTCCTCTTTGCTTCTGCGGACGGCGTTGACGTTGGGCTCAAAGCTTCTCTGTGCATAAGGAGAACAGGAGTTATTACACGGACAGAGCCACGTGTGTTCACCACTGTATTATGACATAGTGGGACTGTAACATCAAGTCGTATTTATGTCATTGATTTAGATTTGTGATGTTCTATACATTCAACATCTGATTTATTCACATTTGAACTTAGTTGCATTGTAATAAACAGCAGCACAAACACATAAATATAAAGTTTATCAAAACTGTGCCAACTCCATAGTAGGCTATATGCCTAATTTATGTTTATGTACATGCCAATTTCAGATAACAAACATCTAGCCCGTGCGATTACTGAATTCGTGTTATTATTGAGGATAGTATTCCTCGCATTACATTTACCTTGGGCTTCTTGATCCCTCCCAAGGTCAGGTCGCGGCATCTCAGAGAGCTGAGTCGTCCAGGAGAGACGGTGGACAAGAGGCACTTGGCCGGCCGGCCCGCAACCTCTCTTCCCGGGACGCTGCTGGCTCCGTGTCCCGCCTCGGCCCTGCTGGAGCCAGATGTTCCCAGCACACAGTCGCTCATGTTGACGCCTGCGGTGATCATTTAAAAGCAGCGGATCAGTCTCTTTCATAGCGTGTGAATGTGCTTCCTTTATATCATATAGCGACGATGACCGACACTGCCTTTAATAAACAGCTTCACACGCTTCAACAATAAACCGCAGACACACCATTTGTTTACAGGATAATACAACTGCAGCATTAATAACAAAACAACAAGTAAAAAAAAAACCTTTTCACAAATGAAACGAAAACGGAGGCCGCCTCGTCTGTCTCCGTTCTTTTACGGTAGGTATATTCTTATGACGGTCCACGGTTCAGGTTGTCAATCATAACGCGGAGATCATTCCCGTTACCGATGTTATCCATGTTGATGTCTTGGATATATTATGGTTTATGTGTAGATAACCCTCATGAAGCTGAGTTTATTTTCGAATTATTACCTTAGGGTTTGTTGTTACAATAGCACTGCAATCTTATCTGTGGCCGCGAGGTGGCAATGTTTGAACTGTTTGTGTCAGGAAGTGGAAAAACAGTCCAAACACAAAGCAAGTAAAAATATGTAAAAAGAATACAATTAAAACATTTGAAGATATGTTGTTTAAATTAATTAAGTGATGCATATACTCTTTTTCTAACGTATTAATAGTATAGAGTCTGTAACACAACCGTGTTTTGTAAAGTTATGGTGTACACTCCGGAGCACTAGGGGTCGATAATGGTCCTACCGACCGATAGACGCTTTAAAATGCGAAGCAGACGAAGTGTGAGAATAAACTGGTTAACGTGGTGGAATAACGGAGAGGAGCAGAAGTGATCCTCCTCCTGGCGATCTAGGAAATAACCTGATCACTTGGACGAAGATCAGGTTCACTGGGTCCAAAGTAACGTGACTGATTCATGTAACGTTAAGAACGGTAAGTAAACGTATAATAGCCTTAATACGGCAACTAACCGGTGCTCGTCTAGCTTTGCAAATGTCTTGTTTTCCTTTAGAAATACTTGTTTACCATACATATAATTCTTATACTGCTCAGCAGCCGTATCGATAATGTAAGCCTACTACTGTCAAACAGTCATGGTGGTTTGTAGGGCCCATGTGTTCTCAATAACAAGTTAACTTGTTATCGCCTATGCTCCAGCTGAAGTAATCAATACTCTACCACCATAGGTGTTGGTACATTACCTTTACAGAATAAATGGGTTAAGAGAATTTCAACCAGTTAAATAGTGTAGTCATTTCGCCGTTTGTTATCAGCGGACTAGTCTGAGTAGTAGATTGTTTAATGAAGTCTACAGTACCAATCGGCCTACTGCGTTTCTCCTGCATCTGACCTCATCTTATTCAGTCTATTCTTAATGAGTTATTTTATGTCTCTCGTCGTGAGCAGCGCTGCTCCAGCCAAGGTGGTTTCAGGAGGCGCATCTTTCCCCCTTGGCACTGTCCGGTCCATCGTGTCAGTCGCTGCTATGGCAGAGCCCGTTGTGGATCACCAGAAGCGCTTCCAGGCCGCTGTGGCGGTGATCCAGAGCCTGCCCAAAAACGGTACGTCTCCTCGCCTCTCCAGCCGTGCGGCCTCACTTAACCTGTGGCTAAACCCGTCTCTGTCTGGGTGTGAGGACGGCTTCTTGGATGCGATCACAGTCGAGCTGACCCAGGAATGTTACTCTGCATGTAACCTACGAAATAATATTTATTAGCGTTTTATTTCCTATCAGGTGTAAAATGGAAGGGATGTTTTAAAAAGTTCATAGTTTTCAGGGATATTATGCAATGTAAAAGATTAAACATACTTTTGTTTTTAAATGCATGCTTTTTGAAAGCAGTTTTTATAGATTTATAGTTACCTAAGAAACTAAGGCATATTCTCAGCTTTTCAGACAAGCAGGTCTTATTGGATGACATAATGTTTGTCTCCCAGGTTCCTACAGGCCCTCTAGTGATGTCATGCTGCGTTTCTACAGCCTCTACAAGCAGGCTGTGGCCGGACCCTGTTTGGCTCCCCGGCCCAGCTTCTGGGACCTAGTGGGTCGCTACAAATGGTATGTTTGCGTCCCAATTGTCTTTATTGCCATACAAGTGCAAATACAATTTTGCCGAAGCATATTAAAGACAAACTAAATACTGTGTGTGTGCAAGGGACGCCTGGAGCCGTCTGGGCGACATGAGCAGGGACATCGCCATGGAGACCTACGTGGAGGAGATGAAGAAGGTGGCGGCGGAGGTAAGCCACCAGACCGGTCCCTGATAGGCTAGGCTGTGCTTTTCTGTACCTACCAGCCAATCAGCACCTCTCGTTGGCTGCCCAGGTGATCGGCACCATGCCCATGAATGAGAAGACGGCCTCGCTGTTCCACTACTTTGAGCCGCTGTACCAGGTGATCCAGGACATGCCCCGCCCCCCGCAGACCCTGCTCAGCCTCAGAGAAGGTGGGCGCTCCTCTTCCTCTCCGTCCTGGGTGACGTAGCGTTGAGTAGCAGCGCTGTTCTGGACAACCTGCCGCTTCAGATTTTGGCCGGTTTGAGAACGGTCTGTTCTGTGGCGGCGTTGCAGACCATAGACGTTGTCATGGCACCCAGATGCATGTTGTTCAGTGACTAATTGGCTCTAATGTGTCCTGAATGATGCCAGGAAGTGTCTGCCCCGTCTAGTCTAGTGGGGACCGCTGAACGACACGCTTCTTGAACTACTGTCAATGGTTGCTGCGTTTAATGGGTGTGGCGGGTGTTGACGTTTAGGACGTCTGTCTGTCTATCTATGTATCGTGTGGTCTCATTCTGGTTTGAAATGCATATATTTATTTGAATATGTTGACGCAACCATAGGGCAGGCCCCAAATATTATTTGGGTATTCATTCGTTGGGTATGTATTTGATTTTAAATATTGATTGCAATTGGCTGTCAGAATAGAGCAGGGCTATTCATTCAAAACACACGCTAATTGTCTAGTGTGATATTGTACCGTCAATCAAAGCGGCCATTTTGAGCGCATGGCTATGTTTACATGTGTGCTCTCTGAAGCTAGGAATGGAAGATCCCAGCTAATGTAAAATAAAAGTAACAGCTGTGCAGTTATTTTTATGGAATGTGTTTTGAACTAAATTGTCTGGACCCTTGCCAATGTAACAAGATTTTTATTTATTTATTCGGAAAACCCGCATATGATCCTGACGCCCGCTTAGATTTTTAGCAGGTTATGGAACAATAATTATAGTAGTGCTTTTGAGAACGAGTACGAACCGTAAATAAATGATCAATACTCAGGTGTATTGATCTTTTATTGGACCCCTACAGCCCAACTCCTCCCTGTTGTGTAACCTGCTGTTTTGAACGTGTAACAAACGTTGCACCATCCTGAGCATAAAGTGACGGGTAGGGAGCTGTCGCTAGAGCCTGATTGGCTGAGTCTGACGTGGAAGCTCAGCTACCTGCAGGTGCTCAGACCAGTATGTTTCCACCAGCTGTTGGGGACAGTGACCAGACACACAGCCAATCGGAGGAGGAGGAGGAGGAGGAGGAGGAGGCTGACTTTGTGAAGGAGTCGGGGATGGAAGGTCCTGATCCTCCTGAAGACCAGGAGGTCTCAGAGAAGCTGGTCCTGACAAGCACCCTCAATGGTGGGTCCCTGGCCGGGCCTCTGAGCCAGCAGCTTAACTCGAAGGTTGCTGGTTCTGTCACCGGACAGACATGCGTCGTGTGACTGACTGACCGGGGGTGTTGATCTGTTCCAGACTCAGGCTTGGGAGAGGGTCTGCTGTTGCTTAGCGACTCTGAGAGCGAGATCTTCTGTGATTCCGTGGATTCCATAGACCTGCTGAACACCAACAAGGTACTGGGAAGTCTCAATCAGCGTTTCATTCACAGTGATATGCTAACTCTCTGAACAGCACCTCTACTGGTGGTAGAACACTACCAGCAGTAGAGACAGGTGTTCTCAAGATGCTGTTTGCAGACTCAAATTGTGGCTAATTTAGAGTTTAACTTCACATTTACATTTTGGGTTGTAATTTGAAACTGATGGTAATCTACAGCAAATGTCTACAACAAAGCTTTAGAGACGCACGCTCTACCAGTGGAGACAGTAGAACATCTTTGTGGACTATTAGAATAATGTTCTGAGACTCACCAGTGGAGTGCGTGCAGATGAACTAACTTAATTTCTCCCCAATTGGTTTTGCAGCAAGCATTGTTCCAAACAGCAGAATGTAATGATGCTACCAGTTATTAAAATAGAATAGGCTGATCTGGGACCAGCGGCCCACTAACTGAGCTGCTCTGGCCCCAGGTGGAGGTGAAGGGCCGCCACACAAACCCAGAGTCCCCTCAGGTCCTGTCCCAGCACCTGGAGGCTGTTGCCGAGGCGATGCAGGTGGGGGCGGGGCAGGGTGGCGAGTGGGGACAAGGGGAGCAGGGTGCCCCCGAGGGGGGGAAGAGGAGCGAGGATGCCGGGAGAGACAGAGCGCACCACTGCTGGAGGGAAGGTAAGATGGGCTCCTGGTTTGTTTCCCCTCCGTCCAAACATTGAGCCTCAAGGCCCCGATATACTTGCCTGCCTGCGTACCTTACGTGTGCTTGGAGGATTCAAAATATATCCAGTAGGGGGCAGATCAGGGCCGATTTATCCCTGGCTGAAACTGAATATTTTCCTTGACTACCTTTTTTAATTTCCACAACAACCAACATGTTAAAATGTGGAGCGGCATGGAGACGTCATATAGATGTTGGGTAATTACAAAGTAGCTCTACGAACTTCTCTTTGAAACTTTACGCCATTGTTCTTTGTTTAGAAACTGCTGTTGGTCTGTCTGTCTGATCCTGACACTGCCCCCACCTCATGTGCTGTGTTGCATAATGTGTATGCATAGTGTTAATGTCTGAAGACGTGCACAAACTGCGCTCAAAAGGAACGCAGGACACGCGCCCGATACACCTGGTAACCATCTTGCGTACGCGTAATTAAAAGCAAGTATATTGTGGACTACAGTTTTGGCCATTTTAAGCTTGTCTAGAACTGCAAGCATGCCAGTTACGGCCCTCCCCCTCATGTGTAATAGTTAAGCCTGTCCCCTTCATTTCTAGACACCATTAAACTCCTCCCACATCCATCATGGAGCTCTTAGCCAATCAGACTGCTCTCTTCCTATCCTTCAGGTGTGGTTCCCTCAGGCGGTCCCCGGCATGCTCAGGAGGGAGGGGGCGGGGCCCCAGGCCGAGGGGGCGGGGACGGGGAGGAGGGCGGGGCCGAGGAGCAGCGGGACGTCCCGCTGCAACAGCACATTGCCGCAGCGCTGAAGACCCTCCGGCAGGACATGAAGAACGTGATTGAGAGGCTGGAGGCCGTGGAGAAGCTAGCCGCACACGTAAGCATGGACCCCTTTACAGTAGACACCTGTAGGCTCTGTTTACACTAGACCAGAGCCATGTAGAATTGAGTCACGCGCCAGCTCCGTTCACTCAATGGACAGTTTATTTGGTGGGTTGTGGAGCCTCAAACTATTTGGTTCTATAAACTATAGTGTTTGCCTCCCCATGTGACCATTGACAATTTTGAACTTTCGTTGGTGTAACCGTTATTTCCATGGCTCTGCATTAAAATACTGGTACAGCTTATGGGGTGATCTGTTTGCAGTGGGCACACGAGGTTAATCTGGTGGTCAGGGTGGCCGGTTGTGGGTTCGACACCCAACAGGCCTGCCCTGCCTGGTGCCAGATGACCTGCTTGTCAGGAGATGGTCAGTGAGTGCAGCTGTGCTGTGACTGGTAATCAGTGTGGTGTGTCTCCACCCTCCCAGGCGCCCTGTGCAGAGGGAAGAGGCTGCCTGCGATGCTACTCTGCCTCAGAGCGACAGGTGGGTTCAGTGGACGGGTCTGACCAGCAGCAGCGTGGTCTGGGTACTGGGTAACATGCTAGCCAAGGTTCTGATCCTTGCATGTGTTTTATAGCAACCTTCCCTTTGGACATTATGGAGATCCTGCTAAATGTCCTGATGGCTAGATGGCTAACGCCCTCCCTCAGCCGTAGACGTTGTCAGTAATGTTGCTAATGCACTCAGATTGAGGGAGCTGAGCTGTAGAAGTCTATAAGGTAGCTAACGCCCTCCCTCCCTCAGCCAGAGAAGCGTCTGTAGCATCATAACGCCCACACTGAGTTGTTGTTGTCCAGTACGATGACATCCCTGACTGCTGCTGTGTGTCCCGCAGGATAAGCGTTGGCCGTTCGATGTGTCCAGACGCACCCTGCTGCTGCTGCTGCTGTGGCCCCTGGCGGCCCACGGCCTGATGCTCCTCCTGGGGAGGAGGAGGGGCCTGCGGGGGGGGCGCATCGCCTCCTCCTGAGGCCCGCCGCGTCGCTCAATCGACCCGCCAGCAGGGAAAGCCCCCTCCTCCTTGAGTGAGCGGCTCTCTGTGCACTTTTTGGAGGACAGGGATGCACACAGTTCACCGGGGAAGGGGCCCTCTCAGATCTCCCCTGCCCCCAATTGTCGTCTGCTCTGGATTTACTTGAAGTGACTTGGGAACGGCCGTCTTCTTATTCACGAAGCGTCCACAAATCAATAGCTAGTTGGGTGGCTTGAGGAACCCTTTGTTATGGTGGGGGTGGATGTTTGACCACTGACCCTGCTCACGACCAGACAGAGCTTATTACTGATGTGGTAATTGAGGACCTGATTGAAGCCCAGGCATGTGACCTCAGTTCTGCTATCGTGCACATGTAAATATGAGGGGCACTAATTAATCAAGGAGTGTTTTGATTGGATGGAATCAAAATTCTTGTCCATATTGTTGTCACTTTGTCACTTTAAAGAGCACCTTCTCAACTCTGGACGGCAGTCTGTCAAGTCAGATTGTTAATACACGTGTGTGTGTGTGTGTGTGTGTCTACTGTTTGGTTCAAGATTTGTCTATTTTTGAAGCTATAATGAAGCATGATCTGAAATTAAAACCCTGTCTAATGTGTGCAAGTAATCAAGGATGGTTTATTTTGTCCACAATACTTGATAAGAGAAATGCTACTGGCAGACAGATGCAGCTTTATCAAAAACAGAAATTAATATATTATGTATTATATGTACATGCAGTATACAAAATGTTAACTTGACAAGCATTTACAAAACCGTTATAAAATTGGTCCAGGACTCCTCGAGATACACGGTATGGCACCAGCTGGATCTGCTGGTGTCTGGAGGTGACGTCACAATGCAAACACAGTACTGCCTTAAGGTGTTTTAAAAGGATCAATGGGTGGGACTGCTCGTCTTCACTCACTAACGTCCATTCTGATGTTCAGCAATGACACACTGACAGAACACTTTGCATAAAGACACTGTCTAACAAAGGGACCAAAATGACGCAGCTTACAAATAAGCTTGTTAATTCCTAAATCTTTTACTTTGGTGTCTGAGCTCATTTTGTTCGGTAATAGTTTAACTGAGTTTTGATTATCCAGCTCCCTCAATAGTTTGTATTGTATCTTTTTGGCACATTATTGTGAAACCTGGCACTCGACAGGTATTACTCACCCTAAGCCGAGATGCTGAACCAGTGTTATTGCTGCTGAAAAACTAAAACGCCACTGAGGGTAAAAATGTCTTTGCTGGGGAGTCTGGAGGTGAATCAGTTTTCCAATATCCCTTCCTCTTGTATCTTTCCAGTTAACGGAATCATTGTCCGTAATGGCAGCTGGAAGGGCTTATTTAAATGTTAGGTGTGTTCATTGCTCAGTATAAAATGACCACAGGTATTTACATAGCTTTGTAAGTGAATGTTAATCTTCATGAAGGTAAAGTATCAAGTGTCTCTCAAAACGGCAGTAATCACGTCTGAATGACGCCCGACAAACGCAGCGGGTGGGCCGCTTGTTCCACCACCGGGGGGGGGATGATGCGTCACAGGAGACGTTGGCAATCAACCAGCGGAGCATCGATCGGGGCTGGCTAAACCACCAGTGTGTGGCGCCGCCAGCCTCTCCTCCTGTCTGCCTCCTGCAGCCCCGCCCTCAGAGCAATGGCGGGGGGTGGGGCTTGCTGGGGAGCCATCAGCAGGGCTCCATGGGGGACGCCGAAGGGTCCGCAGATGCTGGCGGGTCTGCCCAGGTCCCTCCCCCCCAGATGCATAGACGCGGCCCTCACCCGCCCCCCCGCCCGACCGCCTCCTCTCCTGCGGAGGAGGGCCGACACCGGCTGCTGCCGGCAGAGGTGTGTTGCCCCGGCGAGGGGGAAGGCCTCCCTCTCAGCCGGCCCTGGAGCCTTTCCGTCACACACTCTCCCATTGGCCGGTGGCACCTCTAGCCCCGCCCCCTGTGCACCCTGGCTGTCTCTCTCAGGAGCAGCCTGTTTTGGCATGTCCTCCTCTTCGTCTCCACCTCCTCCGTCAGGCTCGTCGGTGCTGCTGCCTTGCTCAGCGGCAGGACTCCCTAGGCGCTTCTTACGTTTGCGGGTGCTGGCAGAGGGCAGGGCGAGGGGTCGCGGGGCGCTCAGCTCCTTCCTGCGGCCTGGAGAGAGCTGAGAGGAGAGAGAGGCGTCACTCACGCAGCCTGTGGCGCCCCCTAGAGGCCAGCCAAGCCACGAGCTATTTATTTATTATTACATGCATGTGTGAAGCGCTGATCTAACGCAGTGCGACCAGATTAAAGGTGGAGTAAGGAAGCGGGAACAGCATGTTAAAGGTGGAGTCAGTGTTGCTGGAGAAAGACCAAAACGCTTCTCCCTTAAACACAATAGGCTGCTCCCTCAGAAGCTCCGCCTCCTTCAACGCCATAGGCTGCTCCCTCCCCACACATTAGACACACATTGCCAAGGCTGGGACAGTGTTGTGTTGTGCAGGCTGCACCACTTTGTTCGTGTTCCCATTTACAGAGCCAGGGCTGTTCAGCAACACCAGATTATTGTATTCAGCGAGCACACAGAACGGAGTCCGGAACTCATTCCCACATCTTGGACAGCGAACGTTTTAGCAAGGGAGGCTAAAGTCCAAGGGCTCTAACGGCCATCACTAGAGCGCTCTTCAGGTGTGAGAGAGTGAGGATTACGTAATTTACGGCACAGCGTTATGGGCTGGCCACCGCTAACACCAGCAGTACACATTCAGCTAGGAGATACTAGCTGAATGTGTACTGCATTATAATCGCTGACTCCACCTTTGATTACAGGCTATGTAACAAGCAGCATTTCAGTGACTGTGTAGCTGAGGATACTGGCAGCATGTGCTGTTGTACAGGTTCTCTCAGCAGACGGCTTTGGGCGGCTGGTTACCTTTGATTTAACCAAACTGCTGGCGGGGGAATCTGTGAGAGAGGGGAGGCAGATTAGCACCGGGAACACACTGGATGGATTAGTAATGTACAGGACACAATGGGAGATGAAAAGGGGTTCAGGGAGGATACAGGGAGGATATGGGGGAAGATTCAGGCAGCATTTAGTTTAAGGAAGCATCGCCACACACACACACACACACACACACACACAGTGGGTGTGGCGACCTCCAGCAGGACACCAAAGCCGTGATTGCGTCATCACACGATTAGACACGCTTGGAAGCCCAAAGGCACACTCCTTGACTTCGGCCCTGGCTAAGCTAGCAGGCATGTGACACCACATACCAAAACCTTCCCCCCTCCCCCCGCCTCATGGGAAGCCATGGTGACACAATCGAGGAGTGGTCCTTTAATATGAGGGACAGCCAGCATGCTGAAGGTTGCCATGTACTGATCTGTGTGTGGTAGAAGTCCCCCTTTAAAGATGTTATACTCAGGCATCTTCCTACTCCACCAAATGGCCTCAGCACCACGTTCTGGGCTGACCGGTGTGGCGCAGAACCACCCCAGACATGAGGGAAGCAAGCCTCTGCAGCGTGCTCACACACACACACACACACACACACACACAGGACATAGACCTGTTCCTACCGAAGACTTTGCTCCAGTGTCTCGGCTACACATAAGAGGTGTGGAACGGTCCAGAGGAAAAAAGGCAAGACAAAAGGTGAAGCGTCAGAAAAACGCACAGGCTAAAATATAACAGCTGCAGAGAACAGTGCTACTGGCTTCATGCTAACGTCATCATGCTAATTAATAATTTTGTAAGTAAGAGGTTAATTATTAGCTAGGCTAGTATAGAGGGAGGCTAGTCCTTAGCTAGGCTAGTATAGAGGGAGTTTAATCATTAGCTAGACTAGTATAGAGGGAGGCTAGTCCTTAGCTAGGCTAGTATAGAGGGAGTTTAATAAATAGCTAGGCTACTATATTGGGCAGCTAATCATTAGCTAGGCTATTATAGAGGGAGTCTAGTCCTTAACTAGGCTAGTACAGAGGGAAGCTAGTCATTAGGCTAGCATAGAGGGAGTTTAATCATTTGCTAGGCTGCTATATTGGTCGGCTAATCATTAGCTAGGCTAATACAGAGGGAGGCTAGTCATTAGCTAGGTTAGTATAGAGGGAGTTTAATAAATAGCTAGGCTACTATATTGGGCAGCTAATCATTAGCTAGGCTATTATAGAGGGAGTCTAGTCCTTAACTAGGCTAGTACAGAGGGAAGCTAGTCATTAGGCTAGCATAGAGGGAGTTTAATCATTTGCTAGGCTACTATATTGGTCGGCTAATCATTAGCTAGGCTATTATAGAGGGAGTCTAGTCCTTAACTAGGCTAGTATAGATGGAGGCTAGTCATTAGCTAGGCTAGCAAAGAGGGTGGATGCTGCTTTACCCGATGCATCTCCAGGCATGCCCACCCTGCCGATGTTGGGCAGCAAGTGGTCAATGTTGGGCACAGGCTGCGAGTCCCTCTTGTCCTCAGGGGCCTAGGGACACACCCACAGTAGCATGACAACACTGCCACCTGATGGCCAGGTTGCAGCGCGTCATGTGGTAGTGCTAAACAGTGTTTACCTGGTCGTCCTCATCCAACACTCCCTCCCCAAAGAACCAGTCATGCTGCAGAAATAATCAAACACTTCCATTAATGTGAATATAATAATAATAACTGTTTTATATGAATATGTATAGCCGGTGGATAGGTCAGAGTTATGTGAGTGTTGTGTTCTGTAAAGCGTGTGAGAACAAAAGAGCCAAAGAGAGCACGAGACAGGGAAAGAGAGCAAAATACTGTCGCCTCGGCGGGGAGGAGGAGGGGGAGGGGGGGTTATGGTGAGTTACGATCGCGGATGGACGCCAATGTCTCCCGGAAATTAGTTTGATGAAGTTGTAAAGTCTACGTATGTGTGTGTGTGTGTGTGTGTGTGTGTGTGTGCACGCGCATCTCACGTGCAGGATGAGTGTCTCCACTATCTTGTAGCGGTCAGGCATGTGTGTCACCATGTCCATCATGTTGTCCTGGGACGTCCTGACCAGCGTGGGGCCGAACACCAGCGCCAGGTTCCTGGCCTCCATCTGGGGGAGCACAGTTAGCGTCTCAAAGGGCCCAGGTCACTTCAGTCTGACCTCTGGGTCAAGCCTGGATGGCTAGCTGTCATGCTAGCAAAGCAAACATGTGTCTGAGCCCTGGGGTCATCACCTGGCTACACGCTAGCAAAGCTAAACATGTGTCTGACCGCTGGGGTCATCGGCTGGATGGCTAGCTGTCTTGCTAGCAAAGTTAAACATGTGTCTGAGCCCTGGGGTCATCACCTAGCTACATGCTAGCAAAGCTAAACATGTGTCTTACTAGATCAGCCTATCTTAGACCCCTTCCCACCCCCAGAGAGAGAGGAGAGGGTCCCCTACCTTGTTCCTCTCTGCGTTGTCCGCTACCTTCTTCAAGTGGCCCACCAGGAACTTGAGGGTGTGGTGGTAGTGGTCCGGGAGGTCGTGGATCTGGAGAGGGGGGGTGGAAGGACGGTGGGCAAGGGTGGCATCACATTTGCATTTGTTCATAATTCTAAGATATGATGAAAACAGCACTATAACAGTGCTGTTTTCAATATTTAACACACACTGACCACACACTGTCGGTATTATTTGACCGTATTCATTTCTATAGCGTACCAGTTTTTTCATGGTGTTCAACCTGTTTCCAGCGTCCACTATGCGGTTGGCATCAATGAAATCATTGTACTTGTCTGTAGACAGGGACACATCGGAATGACTGTACACTCATCACTGCAAATGCTTTAATTTACAGTCTATTATTACATAGTCATAATTACTAAGTAATTAATAGAGGACAGTATGAAACTATTAGTTAAATTATGTAATCAGAGTACAGTAGTAGAAACCCGATGATATACCATATACTAGTAACAGTAAAGGCCTTGGCATACTTAAGTCCGCGGACTGTTGCGCACCTCAAAAAATGTCTGTCCCTTTGCACATGCACATGACGAAATGGGGACAGGATGGTCTAGTGGTCTGGGTGTTTGGGTCGTGGGTTCGAACCCCGATGTTGACCTACCTGTAAGCATCCTTGCATGATGAACCCCCTAACTGCTCCCGGTGGTTGGGACACATTTGGTAGTATGCCAAGGCCTTAAAGACCGTGATATACTTGCTTTTAATTACTCATACGCAAAATGGCTACCAGGTGTATCGGGCGCGTGTCCTGCATTCCTTTTGAGCGCAGTTTGTGCACGTCTTCAGACATTAACGCTATGCGTACGCATGATGCAATACAGCACATGAACAGGGGGGCACTATCAGGATCGGACAGGCAGAGCAACAGCAATTTCTAAACAAAGAACAATGGTGTAAAGTTTCAAAGAGAAGTTCGTAGAGCTAGTTTGTAATTACCTAACATCTATATGACGTCTCCATGTCGCTCCACATGTTGACATGTTGGTTATTGTTGTGGATATTCAAAGGTAGTCAAGGAAAATATTCAATTTCAGCCAGGGATGATTCGGCCCTGATCTGCCCTCTACTGGATATATTTTAAATCCTCCAAGCACACGTAAGGTACGCAAGTATGTGAACAATTCCTTTGCGACGCAGCCGCTTGTCTACGTGTACACATTGCACAAAGCAAGTATATCGGGGCCTTACGTCTAACACAGGGAATAGAGATGAGCCCATACTTAATATGGGTTGTTAACAGTCATACATCCCTGTCATGTAAAGCAAAGAGCTGAATGATGGATTCATTGTCTCACCGTCGGTGAACAAGGGCTCTGGCAGCTTTCGGAAGAAGGACTTGAGCAGACTGCTGATGACGTTCAGGTCCTGCCACCTCTGCGGAGAGAAGAGGAGCGTGATTCTGGTCATGGTGGAGAACACTCAGCAGCCATGTGACTAGTATGCAACATGAGCTGTCTGTCCCCAGAGCTAAAGCCGCACCACCATTCTGTTCAGTGCAGGTGTGTGAGCTTAGCACTTGGCACACACTATCTTATTTATTATTATATCTTATGTTATCTTATCTTAGTTTAAAGGATTATTGTTTTATTTTAACTAATATTACCTTAGCTTGTTGTTTCTGTTTTAGCTTATTTTATTTTGTTATCTTAAGTTACTTTATCTTGTTGTTACCTTGTTAGCTTAGTCTATGTTAGATTATGTTAGCTTAGTTATTTTAGCATATGTAATTTAAGTTTTGTTTTTCTTATCTTATGTTAGCTTTTGTTAGCTGTCTATGCTAGCAAGATATTCTTATATTAGCTTATAGTTTAGCATAGGTTATTTTAGCCTATGTTATCTAGAGTATGTTCTCTTATGTTAGCCCACCTCCTCCGCAGTATTGATGTCCAGGCCCTTGTTGAGGTGCTCCTGTAGGCTGGAGACCATGGCGTTGT
Source organism: Typhlichthys subterraneus (assembly GCA_027564835.1). Classification (NCBI taxonomy): domain Eukaryota; kingdom Metazoa; phylum Chordata; class Actinopteri; order Percopsiformes; family Amblyopsidae; genus Typhlichthys; species Typhlichthys subterraneus. The sequence goes on from JAODUH010010049.1 coordinate 24,885, forward strand.
TCCCCGGCACACGGTAGATGCCCATGTGGTGCAGCCCGGACGCTTCCACCAGGCCACAGCACGTCTCCACCGTCAGCGGGACAAACTTGATGTGGGGGAGGGGTGGGTGTGAGGATGAGGGGAGGGGAGACAGTTTGATCATGTATAATTTGCAGATGTTCATCTTTATATGATCTTAACATTTATCAATCTCTGCAGAAGCCACGACCCATTCATGTGAATCAGGTGTGTTTGAGCAGGGAGACATAACATGAAGGGCAGCGGCCCTCCAGGACCAGGATTGCCCACCCCTGAACTAGTTCTGCTAGATGTTCTACAGGTAACATGAGGGTCTAGTTCTGCTAGATGTTCTACAGGTAACATGAGGGTCTAGTTCTGCTAGTGTGTTTATTATGTGTGCATGCAGTAGTGGCGGCACCTTGTGGTGGAGGCCAGGTTGGCAGTCCTCCAGCCTGACGCCAAAGGCCTTGGGACCTCCTGCCTTCTTGGGCTTCTTCAGGTTGATCCCCCACAGTGCCTTGATGTCATCTGGGCACACACACACACACACACGCACGCACACACGCGCACGCACGCACACACACACACACACGCACGCACACACACACACACGCACGCACACACACGCACACACACACACACAGTTTACATGCTTTAATATTCATTATATAGGTTTTAAACATATTCACAGATTGACCAATAAGGGACAGCTGCTGTACCAGGAGGCTTCGCTGGTCCCCTAGGTTACCAGTAGGTGGTGTACCAGCCATGGCCACCAGGAGCCTTCACTCACCCAAGGAGCGGTTCATGAAGGCATTGTCTGTCTTGGCCAGCAGGAACGGAGGCATCATGCGCTGGGCTCTGGGGGAGCTCTCTGGCTTGTTCCCCGTGGGGCTGTGCACGCACACACACATACACACACACACAAGCACGCTCAAGGTCAAGCAGCGCTCAAGGTCAAGGTCAAGGTAGTCTTTATTATCCCCGAGGGTCAATTTAGGATACAGTCAGCAACCAACACATCCCACCATCATCATCAACAACACAACTATAATAACACAGAGAATTGAGATTAACCATTTAGTGGCCACATAGCAGCAGTGACTAATTCGTTTTTTTATCCCATTAGTCCTACATCTGGGCAAGATGAGAGCAACTGAAATTCCTGTGACAAGGGATAATTATGGTCTGCTAAAATGTACTCCACCTTCTTAAAAACTCTCCCTCTAAATAAGCAGGAGAGATCGGTAAAAGTAGTGGCAGCAATTTTCCTGCACACTTTCACAATCCCTTGAAGTTCATTTGGATCTTTTGATTCAGTAAACCGAACCAACTTACAAAGGTAAATGTAAAGGGATAAAAAAACAACCATAAAACATTTGCATCAGAATGTTTTATGGTTAGAGGAGGGCTAGCTTAGCCTCTTCCGTCCGTTAGCAATACATCATATAAGCAGCCTACTTCTTAAGACCTGCAAGCAACCAGACTTGTATCATTACGTTTCCCATTGAATTCCTCATGCATGAGAAAATACCTCACCTGGCAGACTTTACGCAGTTAAAGGCTGGCTCAGTGAGACTAGAGGAGCGCTTACAAACTCACCACTGTTTCCTGTAGTCGTTCAGCTTCTTGTTGATGAGAGCTTGTCTTGAGAAGCCCATGTCCTGCAACACATTCCATATTCCAACTGTCACTGTGTGCAGACCTCTCTCCTTTTCCGCAGAACATTATAGGTCAGATGATTGGTTACAATCCATCTCTGGTACTTAATATATACAGTATTATAATAATATTATATTAAGATAATTAATAAAATTTAATACATATATTAAAAACAAGTGAGCAGCAGGAGAAGGGAGATTCTTCAGCATTGCTTATGAAAATGCAAAAGTTTGGGTAATATAGCCTAGCTAAAATACCATATATTTAACGCAGGTGCATTGATGCAGTGAACGTTATGTGGCATAGTTCAGTTATGCGATGTGTAGTTCACACGTACACGGATAACCTTTTTACAACAAGGATTGTCCTTGTTTGTTTTAGAAAGAATCTCCATCCACGTGAAAACCAAATTGCATGCTTTCAAACCTTTGAACAAAACGGCATATGTAAACAAAGGATTTTACGGCAGACACTTTACAAGCCACGTCTATACGTGAACACCAGGGCTGGCCCCAAATATCCGATTATTCGGGTATTCGTTCATTGGGTATGTATTTCATTTATATATTGGGATTCAAGTATTCGTTTTTTCACATTATGCATGTTTTCTCCATATTAACCCACATGTTGACATGTAATTACCTGCCCTACACTGTGTCATCAACACAAATGTTTGCAATTGGCTCTGTTTGTAAGAAGAGAGCGAGGTTATTTTTTCAACACACACTCTTATTGCCTAATAGAGGAGGAATCAAAGATTATTTCTGTTATACTTCTTAATTATAGTTGAGTGTTTTTAATGTTTTTTTTTGAGAAAGAGTATTTGAATACTCGTTTGGAAATACCACCAAGTATTCGAAACCTGTAAAATGGTATTGGGGACAGCCCTAGTGCACACTGAATAAAGGCTTTTTAAACATCTTCACCCTGGATGGAGTTGAGCTAAGCTCCGTCTCTTGTGATGTTGTGCATTTGTTCCGTGTGGATGAAAGGCCAAACCATGTAGACAAAGCTAGGTACTTCAAAGCAGCCGTGTGCGTGTGGACAAGGCATGATGGCGCCCAGACAAACAGAACGCCTCTGTCCTCACCTCGCTGTCCGTCTTGCTGCCGTCCCTGATGGCCCTGATCCAGGCCAGCATGTCGTCGCGGTCCTCCGCCTGTAGGAGGTGCTCACAGTAGTCCTGCGTGGCGAGCCGCAGCGCGTGCTTCCGCCGCGTCTCGCTGTACGCAATGTCCACCAGGCAGCCGCGCACACCGATTGGCTGGCTGTGCTCGTCAGGGGCGGGGCCAGCGCCCGCCCCGTGCAGCACCGCCTCCCGCTTGTCCTTGTAGAGAAACAGCGAGTGGCTGCGCAGCACACAGAAGACACGCCTCCACGGCCGCATGCCGCCCCCTACCTTCTGGGAGGAGCAACAACAGGAGCGTGGGAATGTGAATGGATGTATATGTGAACCAAGCAGTCAGACTTCAGTTGAACAGGAATACACGTAAAAAGTAAATTCCATAAGAGCATGGAGAGATAACTGTGATTTAGAAATATGATCAATTAAGATAACTATGATCACAGAATCAGTAAGAGAGCCTGTTCAGCAATGAGGAGCACTCATTAGCATGTACTAGCATGTAAATGTAGCGGGTACTCACATTTACAAGTGTGTATTAGCATGTATTAGCATGCACTACTAGCATGAACTACCATTACCTAGTATGTATTAGCATGTAGCGGGTACTCACATGTACAAGCATGTATTAGCATGTATTAGCATGTACTACTAGCATGAAATAACATGAACTGGCCTGTATTGGCATGTAGCGGGTACTCACATGTACTAACGTGTATTGTCATGTATTAGCATGTAATACTAACATGCACTAGCATAAACTAGCATGTATTAGCATGTACTACTAACATGCACTAGCATGAACTAGCATGTATTAGCATGTAATACTAGCATGCACTAGCATGTGGGCTGTGTGCCCCGGTGTGCCATACTTTGCCCTTCTCGGTGAGGATCTGCTTGTAGTGCAGCCAGCCCTCCTTGCGGACGTCGCTGAACGTGATGGTGCCCAGTTCCGACGTAGAGTGCCGCTTGGACCGGGCGTCTGCCTGCGCACGCAGACTCTCCAGAGACTGACGGACAAGAGAGGAAGGTTAAATGCTAACACACCAGAAGGCTAAACGCTATCACACCACATGGTTAAATGCTAACATACCAGAAGTCTAAATGCTATCACACCACAAGGCTATATGCTAACATACCAGAAGTCTAAATGCTAACTCCAGAAGTCTAAATGCTATCACACCACAAGGCTAAATGCTAACATACCAGAAGTCTAAATGCTATCACACCACAAGGCTATATGCTAACATACCAGAAGTCTAAATGCT